>QXVX01010567.1:0-10820 GCA_013436065.1 Halocynthia aurantium | reverse complement strand
TTGCGTCGTTAATGTAGCAATGTAAAAATTCGGTAAAAGATTGTAACACTGTAAAAGAAGTCCCCCCAGATAGCATTCACACAGATATACAGTCGCCGGCAGAAAAGTATTAGTAACCCGATCACAGAGTGTTTAAACCCGAGTTTTCTTTGTTCGTGTTATTATTCTTGTATGCATCTAGACTTCCTTGCGGAATTTCGTAAAATTGCCAGGCGTTCAGCAGCGCGTTTTTAAAAGTCTATCTGTTCTTGATAGAGGTCCCTTGAAGTCCATTGATAGCAGGCGCCGGCAGAATACGGGATCGGAATGCCACATGATTTTCATGTCAGTTATCCTGGACGTGCCCTCCGGAATAAGCTTTTAACTGTATATCTATCTACCTGTTCGCAATGCATGTCCATTAATAGGCCTGTCTAGGGAAAGGTAGATACGGGATTGATATTTTCAGGTAAATTACCCAGACGTGCTCGGTCCCTGAACAAAGTAAAGGAAAATGATCTTTCCAACTTCTTATTCCGGCGGCTAGAGCGATCCTAATTACGATTTTATCCCTCTGGACACAAGTTTTCTTTGCTCATGCATTATTCTTAGATTCAACCGGCGTTTATGTGAACCGGCCTTTCTTAATTAATTTAAAATTTATTGGGAATTTGTAGAATTTATATCTCGTTGACCTAAAGGAATAGTGGTAAATAACTTGCCTAGATTCAAAATCTTGGCCTTCCTATGCTTATACTATTACTCTTGGAAAGAGGATAAGTTTCTCACTCTTTTCACTCCATTTACACATCCATACAAACACACAAATAGTTTCTCCTTTATTTTTCTGATATAAATTATTATACATAAATTCGTTAATTAATCTCATAAATAAGGGAGAAACTGTGTGTGTGTGTATATGTTCTTGTGCCCAAAAAAAAGAAGGGTTCTTGACTAGGCACTTTGAAAACTTAGCGAAAACAATAGCATTCACACAGATATATTGTGTTACGCAAGATACGCTTCTGAGATGCCATTTTTTCCCTCGATACCGGGCATTCATATTGGTTTGCTACCGAACTAACAGCTTAATAAATTCATTTAAAAAAAGCGGCGCTCAGGTAAAAACTTACGGATCGTAATTGTTTATTTAGTTCATTTTTGCAAAAGAATTCAAATGGTTTTGACTACGGTAACTGATTTTATTTTCGAATAGGTGTTCTTCTCTCTTAGTGATAATTCTTCCCAGTTCAGCATGAAAAGTCTAAATCTGATTTCGCTACTTATTATTAGTGTGCTGGTGACAGACACATATGGAATTCATTGTGAGCAGGTTGTCAGCAGTCCTGAAATTAATTTTACGCAGGTAAGCCAAAAATGGAGGAGGCCTTTATCTACGATGATATTTTTCTTAATGTTGTACCTGGACCCCAGCAAAATCGGTTCCGATCCAACTAGAGTACTAGACTAATAGCCCCCCGAGCTCTACTCTGGTCGAATATACAAAACAATATATACCTAACATCACAGTGCAGGTTATACATAGAACAGCAAAATGTGCTCAGATCCATTAAATCACATGTAATTTCTAAGTACTTAGTTTGATTGCTTTCCAAACTACCATAGAGATATAAAGTCAATAATAAACTTTATTTATATCAATAAGATTCTACAGACCTCGGTTGTGAACCTGGGCTCCCGCAAAAAAGTTTCTAATTGGTTCCTGCAGCTAAAAGGTTGACTCTGAATACATTATTATATAAATTTCAGATATTCGATGTTGCACTGTGTTATCTGACTTACAGTATCAGCAACATTCAGTCACTCACAACAACACACCGCCCAATATTGATTGCATCTCTATGACCGGTGGAAAAGTGCTGACAGATAAAATAGTCTTGGACAACAAGAATTATAAAAACCGGTAAGAACAATAAAAAAGGCGAGCACGAATATGATAATGAAATTGTAATATGCTTATGCGCGCGTCTTAATAAAGATCAGGCTCATGCGATAGCACTAGCGGCAAAGATGTGACTGAATGATCTTTCCAATGTTAAACTGACAGCGTTCGAGCAAATTTAACTGAAAATAAATCAATCAGGAAACTTTTTGGTACCGAAATAATCAAATACAGTAGACCCTCACAGTACGAGTTTGATTCGATCCAAGACCGGGTTCGTATTACGATTTACTCGTATTACAAAACGTTTTTTCTTCGAAATTAATGGGAAACTAGTTAATCCATTCCAGTCTCTAAAAACCACGCAAAATGCCCTATGAGGTATTTTTAAACAGAAACGTGCAGTTAAAATACCAATACATATTTGTACATTTAATAAAACATAAGAGATTAAATAAGAAATGATCGTGCAAATCGTCGAAGTCGTTCGGTCGTATTGCTGTGCCAAGTCCACTACACGCACTCCTCTCTCATTTTTTTTCTATTATTGCTTTCTTGACTTCTATTGTAATAAGCTTATTCTTCTTATCACCACTATCTTTAGCACTTAGATTTTTCGGACCCATGGTTAAAACAAAGAATTAATACGAAATATGCACGAAAGACACAAAATTCCCTAGCACAAAACGCTCGGAACGTTACCGATACGAAATAAACATGTGAATTATGCGTGTGTAGACTCTGCTTGGTGAGTAAAGCGAGGAAAAGCGCACGTGCTCTTTCTTACGAATCGATGAATCAGCTAGAAACGCTATTTATTGCCTCCCTTTACCTTGCCATTGTGAATGACGATTACTCGTACTGCAAATCTGTACTCGCCGTATGGAACAAAACTACTCACAAATGGCGGCTCTTATAGCGAGTCTCTCGTCATATGAGTCGCTCGTACTATGAGGATCTACTCTACTGTATTATGGAGTGCCGTGTATAATTACCCGACGCGCGAACATGTTTCATCGAACGATTGCTGGCGACAGAACTAGTGATAAGAATAGAGTTACCAATCTACCAGAATACGGTTTTATATCTGGATATTTTTAGGTCAGAAATTGAGGTGAAAAAATCCTATTTCAAGAGAACGAGGCTTTACTATAATTTGAATTACGGATGATGGTACATATACCAAGGTTTAAACAATAATATTTAGGAACTGACTAAACTTTGCCTTCCGATTTTAGAGGTCGAGGTTCTCGATAATGAACTGATACTCGAAAGCAGTGAAAAACGCATCCCAGAGGAAGGTTGTGTAGCATTATAATATACCTCAATAAATTCTGACATTCGTAGATTGTATTTTTATGTTCATTGCTTATTTAGATATTTCGATCGGTGGTGAACAATCACTTATTCTAACCGACTATGTCAACTATTTTGTCTCTGCAACTTGTTCATCAGCAGGTAAAAACCACAATTTTTAGACAGATTTACCGTATACTGTACTTCCTATGTACTTTTTATTTCGGTGAAATTCTTAGGTGACTGGATTATCTTGGTGTCCACGCCTAAACCGTTAGCGACCGCAAAACAACTTAATCTTGCAAGGAACAAGCTGGCTGAGCACGAGATCTGTGCAGAGATATTTCCTAGTAAATGCAAAGAATTAGCTATGATGGGAATATTGGCATGAATTACATTACCAAGGCCGTAGCAAGATATAATTACACCCAGACCTAACCTGAATTTGGCACCACATTTAATTCAATTCATCAACTATTGCCAAAACTATTTTGAAATAACTATTTAGTATCTCTGGAGCACAATAATTTTTGTATACAGACTTTATATATTATATGTATGAAAAGCCGAACAACCAAACCTACCATGTATTTCTGGCGTCCACTTTCATTTGTCACCTAGGGCAACCGCTACGGCCCTGTATTGTCACTACTTATACAGAATTTACTATATATATCGGAATGTCAAGAAAAGTTTATTACTAGTTTGTTGGTCAAATAAACCAGACACATATTATTATTTTGTTGGTCAAATAAACCAGAGACATGAAAAATACAAGTTCTATTTAGTATGGTGATGTAAGTGAAACCATAGAAAGGGACTCGAACGGAATCGTTAACTTAAAACCAGAACGAACTGACCAATGAGGGTTTACTGCATACACAGATTTAGCAAAACTTCAACTTGATGATATGACCTTCAAATAAGATTGAAATCGTAAATAAATTTTTAAAAGTCTATATGTTCTTGATGTATGTACATTGATAGCAGGGGGAGGCAGATTACGCGATCGGAATCCCATGCAATTATTAGGTCAATTACCATGGACATGCCCGGGCCCCGAAAAGGCTATTCTCTATATATCTCCCTGTTCACAATGCATGTTCATTGATTGCCTGTCCGAGGACAGGTAAATACGGGATCGATATTGTCAGGTAAATTACCCCAGACGTGCTCGGGCCCCCAGGGAAGAAAAGGAAAATGATGTTTCCAGATTTTTATTTTGACAGCTAGAGCGACCCTAATGAGGTTTTTATCCCCTCCGGACCCTGGTTTCATTTGCATGCATGCATTATTCTGGGATTCAACTGGCGTTTATGCGACCCGCTTTTCGTTGATAATTTAAATGCATGGAAATTTCTTAGGTGTTAGGCATTTCCGCCTATTCGCAATCTCGTCTATAATATTGAATGGCATATTATAATACTACTTTGCCTGCTATTGTATTGTGTCGTTAATGTAGCTATGAAAAATTTCAGTAAAAGATTGTAACACTGTAAAAGAAGTAGAGGTAGAAAGCATTCACACAGATATAGAAATCAGAAAATTAATAGTAACTCGATCACAGAGAGTTTAGACCCGATTTTTTTTTGTTCGTGCATTATTTTGGTATTTATCTGGACCTCTGTGCGAAATTTCATAAATATCCCTGGCGTTTTGCAGAGCATTTTCAGATCTATCTGTTTATTGATGTAAGTCGGGAGGTAGATTACCGGATCGGGATCCCACTCGATTTTCAGGTCAATTACCCTCGACGTGCCCGTCCCCCGAATATGCTTTTGATAGCAGGGGGAGGTAGATTACGGGATCGGGATCCCACGCGATTTTCAGGTCAAATACCCTCGACGTGCCCGGCCCCCGAATATGCTTTTCACTGTATATCTCTATCTGTTCGCAATGCATGTCTATTAATGGCCTGTCCGGGGACAGGTAGATACGGGATCGATATTTCCAGGTAAATTACCCCAGACGTGCTAGGGCCCCGAGTAAAGAAAGGGAAAATGATGTTTCCAGATTCCTATTTTGACCGCTAGAGCGATCGTAATTAGGATTTTAACATCTTCAGACCCAGGTTTTCTTTGCTCATGCATTAAGCTGGGATTCAACTAGTGTTTATGCGACCCGATTAAACTGGTTAACCCCGGTTAACTCCAACTCCTCCAGACCCAAGTTTTTTATCATCCTACATAATTCTGAGATTAAATTTGCGTTTATTCGATCCGGCCTTCCGTGGATTATTTTAATTCGTGGTGAATTGTGAGGTGGTAACTCCACAGAAGCAAGCAGTCGAATTTCTAGGGCTCCAGAATTGAATAGCTATTTCAATATCAATCTGTAGCATGGAAGGAATAGTGGTAAATAGCTTGCCTTGGTTCAAAATGTTCAAATCTCGTCTACCGTATATGAGAGAATACGTTTCGCCTATTCACAATCTCATCTATATGAAATAATGCATTTCCGCCTATTCGCAATCTCGTCTGTAATATCGCATAATATAATACTGCTCAGCCTGCTATTGTACTGTGTCGTTAATGTAGCGATGTAAAACTTCAGTTATAGATTGTGACACTGCAAAAGAAGTAGAGGTAGATAGCATCCACACAGATACACAGTCGTCAGCAGAAAATTATTAGTAACCTGACCACAGAGTGTTTAGACTCGAGTTTTCTTTGTTCGTACATTATTCTGGTATGCATCTGGACCTCCGTGCAAAATATCGTAAATATCCCTGGCGTTTAGCAGAGCGTTTTTAAAAGTCTATCTGATCTTGATGTATGTCCATTGATAGCAGCGGGAGGCAGAATACGGGTTTGTAATCTCACGCGATATTTGTTAGGTCAATTACCTTGGACGTGTCTTGGCACCGGATAAGCTTTCTACTGAATATCTACCTACCTGTTCGCAATGAATGTTCATTGATAGGCCTGTCCGGGGACAAGTAGATACGAGATCGATATTTTGAACTTATATTTGATGGTATGGTATGAATTTAGTAATTGTCCCAATACAAATATTATTTCAGGGTGCAAGAAATTCGATTTCGCTGTTTCTTCAAATTTAACTTCTACATATTCCCTTTAAATTTACATTAATTAAGAAAGACCGGGTCACATAAACGTCAGATCCTGAATATTGCATGCACATAGAAAACTTGGGTCTGGACATAATGGGGTCCAAAGAGATCCCCATTGAGATGGCGTATACACTATAGCGTACAAAATAAAATCATTCGGCCTGAAATTCGGTATAAAGCTGGGCTGAAGGCCAAGCAGGCCTAGCGGGGAGAGAACTGAGCTGGTCCTGAGGTATTTTATAAAGGATAATTCGTTCAAGGATTACACAGGAAAGCTGAGTCGCTCAATTAGTGGGAAGTTTGATCAGGTATAACAATAATCATTGAAACCTATTTATTTAATAGAATGATTTAGATATGACATATGTATGCTAATTGGTATAAAATGATAATATGGCTGTGTGCTATGGTGGTTACAGAACTGAATGTCATAAAAGAATTGAAAAAAAAAACATTTAATTTTTTCCCGGGCTATGATTTACTGTACGTGATACAATATGCTCAGTGGAGGATGGCTCCATTTCAGATATTCGATGTTGCACCGTGGTATTTGACATACAGTTCCAGCAAACACATGATCGCGCACAACAACACACCGCCCGATATTGATTGCATGTTTATAACTGGTGGAAAAATATTGACAGATAAAATAGTCATTGACGGCAACATCGATAACAACGGGTAAAAACAATAAAGAAGGCGCGCAAGAATAAGAGAATGAAATTGTAATATGCTTTAAAGCACGTACAATCTTCAAATCTCATCTACCGTCTATGATAGAATACGTTTCCGCCTATTCACAATCTTATCTACGTATATGAAATAAAGCATTTCTGCCTATTCGCAATCTCGTCTATAATATTGAATGACATAATATAATACTACCTTGCCTGCTATTGTATTGTGTCATTGATGTAGCTTTGTATAAATTCAGTAAAAGATTGAAACACTATAAAAGAAGTAGAGGTAGATAGCATTCACACAGATATACAGTCGTCAGCAGGAAATTTTTAGTAACCCAACCACAGAGTTTTCTTTGTTCGTGCATTATTTCGGTATTTATCTGGACCTCCGTGCGAAATTTCATAAATATCCCTGACGTTTAAAAGATCATTTTAAGATCTATCTGTTCTTAATGTACGTCCATTTTAGTAGGGGCTGGCAGATTGCGAGATCGGAATCCCATGCGATTTTTAACATAAATTTTAGCTGATATGCCCGAACCCAGGACAAAGCAAAGAAAAACGATGTAAACATATATATATTTTAGCCGCTAAAGCAACCTTTACTAAGATTTTATCCACTCCATTCCAGGTTTTCTTCACTCAGGCTTTTTTCTGGAATTCAGCTTGCGTTCATGTGAACAACCTCACTTTATTGATTCAAATTAAGGGGGAATTTTTACCAAATCAGACCAAAATTAATCAAAAACCACCCCTGAGGTCCTAATTTGAAAGAAAAGTAGCCTATAACCTATCCTTGCCTGGATCCGATCACTGTGCGTTCTCAAATCGCGCGTAGTCAAGAACCATTCGGAGTTATGGGCACGAGCCATGGGAAGAACGAGGATATAAGCGAGTATTTACGAACGAGGATTGCATTACCGTTTGTATACTTGTACAGGTGGTACAGCACGGTTATAGGGAACGGCGATGCTCTCAAACACCCAATCGTTTTATAACGTTAAAGGCAGTATATTAAATACATACGCCCGAAGCATATGCTACTTTTTGCAAAATGGCGGTGCTGGTCTCAAGATATTTCGGAATCTGTGATCAGTTTATTGTACGGGGCCGCTCAAAATATCAAAGCGAAAGAGAGCTAGCTATAAGGTAAAATACGTGCCTCTTGTTTGCATTACTATTGTTGTAAGAGGTCATTTTATCATCGTATATAACGGTGTATAAGTCGAGTCTTAAAGCATAAAATATCACCAAAAACTATAGATTGACAGAAAATAAAGTTTTCGATACATGGCAGAGACGAAAATAAGGCCGTTACACTACCAGCAGGCCTAGATCCAGATGGTGTAGTGTACTAATTCTGCCATGTTAGTCTTGTACCACAACGTGTATTAAAGTTCCAAGTGTTTTTTATAATACTTTGGTGATAAGCTAGTGGTTAGTACATAAAAATTCATGACAGTAAATAGGAGTGATACGGCTTTATTTTGGGGTCAACTTATACCATGGATATAGGGTAAAACCTAAAAAACACCTCAGGAGTTCAGGAGTTGACTTATAAGCAGATCACACGATATATACGATACATCAGCATTTACGACAACTTAAATTAATTCCTTATATCAGGATGATCCAACTGCAGTAAAATAAGAAGTTTTGGCAGTCCCAACATATATTTTTGTGTGCTACTATTCCTAAACTACTATTCTTGCTTCCGGCATGGTGGTTTATATTCTGTGAAGAATTACTTCAGTATGCTTTTTATATGATCAGATATCTGCAACTCACACAAAATTTGGTCTAAACTGATACTGATCAAGTTGAACCAACCTGCCATATATAAATGCAGCAATAACCAGAAAATGAGCGAATGCTTTTTTGCGGATTTGGTAAACTGATTTGATTGAAACTTAGACAAAGTTCATATATCGCCCAATTTTCAATGTCATGACCAGTTCAGATAGTCATCATTTCTAGTTACTGCATGTACGTGCATGCTTTTGTTATTTGCTTGGGCCTAACCGCAGTGATTTTGGGGTCGATCGCAGAAGTATATTCTTCTGCTCCATCGTCTGTAGAAGTTGCGGAGAGAGATGTTAAACGAAGTCGAGAATTTGCTGGAGATTCCATTGACGATGAAGAAGACTCGTCCGGAAGTTCAGAAAATTCGGCACCTTGAAAAGTAATAGTTACAGTATACCGTATATGATTTTATTTTTTTGATTCATTTTCTTTCCAGCATAATATATTTGTTTGAAATATCTACATTCTCATCTCGAAGTATGAGGTAAACTTATGCAGTACTTCTGGCTATACCCTGGTCAATAATACCATCTGTAGAGCGCATAAAAGCGGTTGCTATTGTTTCTTTCCACAATTATGACCTTATCCATAGAACACCAATCGGACCTTGGAGCTGAAAGATTTCATGTCTGTACATTACAATAATTGAAGTCATTAAAAGCAATGATTGGAAAATGTGACTCTACTAGTGGCAAATAGGACACAATCGCGAAATCTTGCAAGGTGAAAATTACCTTGAAGACTGTTGACTGTGGAGTCGAATGTAGTACCTTCTGCTCCATCTTTTGTAGAAGTTACTAAGAGAGATGCTCGACCAATTCGATAATATACTGATAAGTTCACAGACGATGAAGAAGGCCCGCACGGATGTAAAGAGGGCTCAGTATCTTGAAAAGTAAAAGTTCACCTATTATTATTTCTTTCATTCAGTTAATTTCTGACCATTAGGTAATTATTTTTAGAATTTACTTCAATTTGTCTACATTTTAAAAATAATGGATAGACCTCATGACAATCTAAAGACTGCACATTATGATTCATAGAATGTCCTTACTTAATGTCAGGGAACAGTAATAGTGACTTATGGGTTAGGTAGCTGTTATAGGCTGTGACTGGATTAGAATGGAAGATCTGGTGAAACAAAATTATATATTTGGTAAAATTTGGTACCTACCTATTTCAATGCTGCATATCAGTACTAGTAGATACAATCGCAAAATGCTAAAATTTATGACAGTCACCTGCAAGATTGCCAGTATTTTGCTGTCTAGTCACAACAGTGTAGGTTGGTTGTTGTTTTTGCCTAAACAAATTGAATAAGATTAATAGTTGCATTTGTGAGCACTAATGCAAATTAGTTTTGCCATATTCACAATCTGATTCACATCCACATCAGTTTAGTCGCCTTTTTTAATCGATTCCGCGTAATAGTTGATAGCATCTTCATGCTTCCTGCACTGCCACTGGCATCAGCACTGCCAATATTATTTAACAGAGCCACATGCAATACAGTTACTTGTTCATTTGTAATACTTTGTTGTACCACAAGCTTAATATGCCAATCTTAGCTGCATCGATGGCTTCTTCATGCAAACCAATAGCAAAGTAAATATCAGAAATATTGTTTAAAGAATTGATTATTGCCATGTTTTTGAAGCTCTCAGACACACCTTCCAGTTTACACAATTCTTCACCGCATTTATGATTTGCGGTGCTAATTTGTTGTAATTACACTCATTTTGCGTCAGTTCTGCACATTTTAGCTGCACAAACACACAGTATACAAGCACGGAGGAAGAGAGAATCGGCCATACATCTTGCTGCAGTTGCTAACACATTGAGTGCTGAAAACTCAAATTAAGAGAGTGACATAATGCCATTCATTTCATTGACTCATGGTTGATCACAGAAATATTGGCATTCAGCAATCTGTTGTTAGGTTTTTATTTTCTGTGTGGGTTCTGTCTGCAAGGGTAATATTTCCTGTAATGCGTTGCAGGCTACTGCATACTCATGGTTCTTAACGTAAAGATCAGTCGATCCCAAGTTTGAAAAAAGAGCATTGTGGTTATATTACTGAATA
>QXVX01010566.1:14792-25324 GCA_013436065.1 Halocynthia aurantium | reverse complement strand
ATCTCCAAGTGATAAGATAAAGGTTATGAACCACTCCTCTTAGCTTGACAAATCATTCTGTTTGTTACAGATTATGCTTCTCGTATCATTCATTGCAAATGAGATAACCATAACCACCCATTACATTCTCATATTATCTATTTGATTATCAGCAAATAAGCTAACCCATTACCCTTTACTATTACCCATTGGTTCCCAACGTGTGGTACGCGAGTACCTTTGAAGTTTAATTAATTTACAAGCAAAGAGCAATAATTTATTTGTAAAATTAAAACTTAGATAAAATAAAGGTTATGAACCACTGCTCGAGCTTGACAAATGATTCTGTTTGTTACAGATTATGCTTCTCGTATCATTCATTGGTGGTGGAGTGCAATTATTCGGAATGGCAATCATTACAATCGGTGTTGCAATGCTCGGAATGCTGAGTCCATCCAGTCGTGGAGGACTTCTGTCTGCATCCTTCTTCCTCTACATGTTCATGGGGTAAGAAGACATTTATTGCTTCCTAGGAAGGTTCTTGTACCATAAGCAAAGTCTCTTTAGTTTTACTACAACTCCCAGAGACTCATTGTCATAGTTACGACCTCGAATCAGGTCAACACAGTTTAAAAATTCTGGAAAAATCGGATGATTATCGAGCGAACGAAAGCGGAAGTCAGAAAAACTACAATTTATATAGATGTAGTACTTTGTGTGCAATTTATGGACTCTTTGCAACCCCTGAAACTCTACACAAGACCTCTTCTGGTTCGCGACCCCCAGTTGGGGAAGCCCTGCCCTAAGTCACCAGATTTGGTTCAAACCGTTTGGGTTTGTATAGCGTAAATCCCGCGCACTTCACTTTTATTCAATTAGAATATTTAATTCTCTTTTCTTTACATAGAGTATTTGGTGGATTCTTTTCTGGTCGTTTGTACAAAAGTTTGAAAGGACAATTATGGAAAAGAGCAGCAGTTCAAACTGCAACATTGTATCCGGGAATTGTTGGATCCGTTGCTTTCTTGTTAAATTTTTTCATCTGGGGGAAACATTCTTCTGGAGCTGTGAGTAAATTCAGTAGTTTCATCTGTTTGATTGTTAAATGCTCAAGTCCAAGAGATGGTACAAGTACTAGCCATATCTAAACTATTAAAGTATCGCTTTGGTACTGTCATGATAACAGTAGGATAACCATATCTGAACAATTAAAATGTGTCATAGTATCGCTGTCAGTCTCTTTTTGATAACAATAACTGGTTGATAACAATACTTATTTTTCACTAATTTTAAAGCAGTTGATGAAGGTTATTTATTCGGTATTTTATACAAAATAATTCACACGGTTCATTCTTGGTTATATACAGTATCGAAACACTTCTCTGGGTTTAGGTTGAGGCTCATGAGCTACAGTTTCTTTATTATTTGATGCTTATAAAGTTAATGGTTCATTCTTGGTTATATACAGTATCGAAACACTTCTCTGGGCTTAGGTTGAGGCTCATGAGCTACAGTTTCTGTATTATTTGATGCTCACGAATGAGATTAAGGAGCAAAATTCTTGAATTTCAAAAGCTTGTGATTCTACGTAGAATAATCCTCTCTTTACTTTTCATCAGCTTCCATTCACGACCATGATTGCCCTCGTTGCTATGTGGTTTGGAGTATCGCTCCCTCTAGTGTTCATCGGCTATTACTTCGGGTATCGTAAACAACCTTACGATTATCCTGTTCGTACGAACCAGATTCCGAGACAAGTTCCTGATCAGCTGTGGTACATGAATCCATTTGTGAGGTAACAAATAGTATTCACTTATGCATCAGTGGAAGTTAATATATGGAGAAATGAATGGGTCCGTTCTCGGATTTAGGTTTTCATTTTGCCGTCATTCTCAGTTTAGTGAGTGAGTTTCAATCATTTTCAATCTATTTTGAATCGCAAGCGCTNTATCTGGACCTGGACTCTCTTCTTCAGGTGGAGGAGGGGGTGTAAGAGTTTTTGATCCAGCTGAATTTCATACAGATGAAACCACAGCTGTAAATTTGATAAACATTTTGCTTTTGCTGATGTAACAGCGAAGTTCTGTGCTTTGCTTTAGCTCAATAATCATCTGATATTTCGGACAGTTTTGCATGAATTTGGGAGAGCTACTACACCTTTGTGTACTAAAATTATACCCACTAAGCGATTCATTATCCCTATACTCCCAGGGGCGGAGGATGGCCATCGGGCGCTTAAGCTGAATAAAAAAATTATTTTGCTATTTATTTCCTTGGAAGTTTTTACTTTAGATTGAGAATTTCTTATCATTTAGAAGCTGAAATTATTCTTGAAATAGCTTCTGTGTTCTGTCTGTTGATTTTGAAACCGCGCATCCATTTGTATATTTTTACCGGTGTGCTTTAGAATATGATGAACAAGTTGAATATGTAAAAATAAAATATCTCTCAACTTTATTGCAAATCAGTTGATATGTTGTGAGCAGTAGAGTGTGACGTTGGTTGCCGTGCTGCACAAATATGGTGCCCATCCCCCTCACACAGAAAATCTCCCCAATGTTCGAACATTTTTCATTATTTTTCTCGCTAATAACAGCCATACTGTTCTTATGTAATCCGTCTCAATGAATTACATAATGCCCATTAATAGCGGGATTTCCCGTTCGAACATATAGACAATTTAGTAGGGGAGCTTCATCGAGACCGTAGCAGGGGCAGTTACCCTGGGAACCAAGCCCGCATTGAAATATTGGTTGCTACAGCATTCATACATTTCGGATATATACGGAAATAATTGTGCTTCAGGGACACTGAAGAATTGTTTTATAATAGTTTGTGCAATTGTTGATGAATTGAAATATATGTTGGGAAGACAAATCCAGCGTCTGCCCTGTGGGCAATGAAAGCTTCTACCGTGATTTGATAGTAGGAAACAACAGCGCAAGTGCCACGCATTCGGTCAATTAGGGAAAACGGATATCTCTATCTATATTTGTGTAATTTTATATTTGTCGTCTTCCGACATCAAAGAACTCCCGTTTCTCTATTACGCCCCATTAAATGACGTCATAAATACGTAACGGTCACAAGGTTTCTGTTTGATCTGCGGTCATGTGTGACAACATACCACTATCATTCTTTTACATATAAACTACCGGAATATGGCTGAACTATATTACAGCCGCCCAATGTAAATCAGATCATTGTTTGAGTGATGTTGATAATGAAGGGATGTTGTAGAATTAAATTCTAGATCATGTGAATGGATCAAAGAATATAATATGTTGTATGGTATCTAATATGCTTACTATTGTTAACTAAATGCAGTTTTCCGTCGTTTATCTATGTCAGTGGCGGATGGTTATTTCTGATTTTCCACTCGCAATTTATATGTAAAAGATTAACAATAATAACTTGAGATCAATCAAGAGCTGAATGGACGGATTTTGTGGCTTGAATTTTGGGTAGATTTAACGAATTTAACTGATTTTCACGCTATTTTTCAGCATCAAATATTGTATTTATTAGATAACTTACAAAATGTCGCATTGGTTCCATCGTAATCCGTTGAAGGCGACGGCTCGTCAAGATTTTGACGTTCGAAAAGTTTCAATGAAATCTGATTTCAGTGGAATCATCGGAGATCTTCGTCAAGCTAGAAGAAATCTTCTTTCAACTTTCACAGATCCTACAGCAACGATTGATTCAATGTTGCAGGCAACTGAAAAATATTTCTCACTCTTGCAAGGATTGATTAATGCTCCTGTAACACCTGTTGCCGCTGCTGCTCCATCGAAGAAAAAAAACGAAGATGGAAAGGAGGTGAGGGACTATTTCCTTTTTTGTTGTTGCTAGATCTTATTGTGTGTGTGATGATATTACCTATGTTCACTAACGAGATGATGATGTACCTAAGAGGTTACTGTAACCTCACTGGGGGTCACCATCATTGCTGTAGTTACCCCAGTGTTGTACACAATTTATACAGCTGGGTTGACTGTAATCTGGTATGGCCTATTTTTCGATGTTATCAAGTAGATTCCCTTTTCATATGCACTTTTGTGACAGTACAGTAGTGCTGTACATTTTCGAATGAATAAAGTCGAACCTTTGTTAGATTTGAAGAAAATTTCAAGCAGTGAATACTGTTATAAATTAAATAGCAGTTACTTTGCGACCTCGATGAACCTGTAACACAGTTCGCTAATTGGCATAGCCACCAAACACTGTGTTAATTTAATTGCATAGCATCATTCACACTGTGTTGTTTTTATGATAAATAAAGTAAATCAATCAGCCATGGAGCTCAATTTCGGTTTCAGCATCTTTTTACTAGTATTATTTTTATTTTACAAGGCAACAACTGAGGAAGAAAACCAGGATCAAGTTGTTCCTGTAGGAGGAGAAGATAGCAAACTCAAAAGTTTCTTCCGATTCAAATGGTCCCAATCTCTCTGGATCACGAAACCTCCGATTCCTCAAAACGATGCTGAATTCGAGCTCGTCAACATGGGAATAAATGTAGGGATATGGTTCACTAAACACGCGAGTCGTCTCGCAGACAATGCTGAGATCAGTATGGATGACGCCAAAGAGGTTCACAAGAGCTTGAGAATCGCTGCCGGGATCTTCAAGGAATTCAAGGAGAACAGAGTTGGAAGACTCGTCACTGAATGCGATAGAACATCCGATTGTGATGCAAGAATCCTTGATTGTTACATAACATGCTGCCAGGCGGAGGCGCAAGAGGTCACTCTAGCGAGGGCGGTAGAGATGAAGCACAGCAACGGTCTTATCGCTTCGCTTGCAAGTTCGACAGCTGATTTTTTCCAGCGTGCGGACAATCACGTCAAAGGACTTGATCAAGAAGTTGTTTTAAAATGGAGAAAGTATCTTCAACTGAAACAAGCATTTTACAGATCCTACGCTTACTGTTACCACGGTGATACGCTACTAGCTCAAGAAAAGTGCGGAGACGCCATCAAGTGTCTGATGGAAAGTCAAGCGCTGAGCGATAAATGCCACGCATTGTGCAAGGAATACATGGCGACAAAAGGTGCAGGATCGACTGTGCGACCGCACGAACATAACTTTTATAAAAAACTCATCAAACAAGTTCACGTCACGCTCGAAAAATTGAAGCGGGAAAACGGATTCATTTATTTCCAGAAAGTTCCGGAGATCGTTCCCGATATGGACCTTAAATCGACGTATGGGCTCGCCGAACCGGAAGCGTACACGTTCCCTGAGACGAGCTCGTTGTGGACTTCGACGATCTACGCCGGATTCAGCGTCAGTAAGAACGTTGAGAATAAAAAGAAGGAATCGAAAACTGGAAAAAAAGATCCAGATGTCGTGCCGGTGAAAGAACCAGACATTAAAGTGACGAAAGGATCCGAATGCGTCATCTCTTAATCAATTAACAGGAGGAAGAGAAGCAAATATACTGTACAGCTATCATAATGAAGTTCTCGATATAGATATGCTGCAGAACGATTATGAAACCAGATATTTTGTAAAATATTCCTGGGTATGCTAGGATGCCACTAGTAGTAACATCATTTTGAACCAGCAAGAAGTAATGTTTAGCGTGAAATACTAAATGCTGCTGCTCATGTAGAACTATAGTGAAGGGGAAGGAAGTCATGATTTCCAGATATTTGTCCATTTTCTTCAACTACATGGTACCGCAAAGATTACCTTCTCTATGTCCTTTTTATCGACATTAGAATTGATAATTACTTTCATAAGGCACCTTAACACTTGTTTGTATATTTTAATTATTAATACTTAGGATTTTTTATGCTACTATTTGTTTTTTGTTTGTTCAAAGAATGAAGTTATATCGAATTGATTATGATTAAGCGTAGCGACCATAATGGTGGTGAATATTCTAGACTCCCATGACGGGTAAATGACGGTAAACAATATAAAGATAGAGTATTTTTGATGATGGGAAATATAGTAGTAGCTAAATGAGAATGTAATTGGTAATTTGGACCAGAGTGAGAGAGTGACAATCATGGGTGAAAAACAATCACAAGTTTGTTACAAAGGTTTTATTCAATTCATTTCTTATTATTAACCTTTGAACTTAGATCTGAATATGAAAGAAAGCTTTACAGTTGCTGAACAATTCCAATGTTTCTCTTTAAAATTAACAACCCCGGATCAGAATGTTTGATGCTTAGAGCAGAATGTTTTATATTCCAAGCCACTTCACATCCTTCAAACTTTCATGAAGTGAAGCGGAAACGTGCATGACATCATTATTTTTCCTGAAGTCCATTGTATTGGGAAGTGACGGAAGTTCACAGTGTCAAAAACAATGATATTGTGTGAATTAAAACGGTGATATTTTAATCTTAAGGCTGTGCAGCTTATAGCGGACCACTATGACCTATTAAAAAACCTAAGCTTATCAATATGAGTATATACAATCTGCCATATCTTGACTTGCTGCAAAACGCTTATAATCCAAACTCTCAAAAGATTATATTATAATGATCTGTGGAGTTTTTCAATGATCAGCTTATGTTACATGCACACTTGCTTTGTGTATAAGCCGCTCCCTTGATTTTATTATTATTAGTTAGGTCTGAAAAGTGCAGCTTATACACGCTACGAAATATGGTACTTGTAATAATATTGTTGATATTGATACACGATCATTTGAATCTTTCGGGACATTTTATAGTCTAGTCACTCTAGTGAATGTCATATACATGGTAGGATGCTTTAGTTCTTCACAGCTCTCTTTCACCTTACCAAGAATATGCACCGTGGGGGCGGTTTCTCCCTTTTGCCTTCCCTAGTGACTATGCTACTGCCTACTAACATCCCATCGAATAATTGCTAACCGCAATTGTTGTTGTGAATATGAATTTTTTCCGTGGAATTTTCGAAGGTTGGAAATACGAAAAACATATTATTTGCTATTTCTTGTACAATTTATTCTTGTTTTTCTGTAATTATGCATGTTAATAATCATTGTATTGCTTGAAATATGCTAGAATTCTATTAAAAATGAGAAAATGCCATTGCCATGCTAAATTTTAACAAGAATGTGCAAGTACTTCTCACTTAATGACAATTTTATTTAACGACCTATCACACTTATGACCCTTATAGCGACCAACATTTTGACCATTCCTCACGCTTACGACTGTTAGATAGTATTTTCCATTAGACCTTTACGGAAGATATTTCCCAGGTTGTTGGAACGGAATCTTGTTGTTAAGTGAGTATGTACAGACCTGTATACTTATTATTTTCGTTTACCGACCAACTTACTCTACGACCAGGTCGTTGGAACGAAATCTGGTCGTTAAATGAGGACAAGTACAGTGTTGTGCTCAGGGCCAATGTATGTCAATTAGGCTTAACACGGAGCCAGTGATTATTCTATAGAGCCAATTATTATTTAACTACTTCAACAGCTACCACAGTTTACTTCCAACATAAATTACATCCTCCACGAATTGGACATTTATTTCTAAAGTCCTAACAGAATTGTAATTAGTAATTTAGTATTGTAGTTACTTAATATGCTTTATTTGTCTTGCTCAATGTTATTTATAATATTTAAACATGTTTGATTTCATTTCAGAAGCATTGATCACTCTGTATATTTTCGGCAGATCATGCGGATGTAAATTTCTTCGGAAAGCGCGGGAGTCTATATGTTAAAGTAATATGTATATGTTAAAGTATTTTTGGCTACGCTTTGGCGAAAAAAAGATCACATTACGGAAGCAAAGCCTAGGAAGATGTCCAACCAAGATGACGGAATGGAGGAGTCTTTCGAAGTTCTCGACATCGCAGGATCATCCGGAGGAAGACTGAATCCTATGTTTCAACAATGCATGAATCATATTAATGAATTTCTTGTTAAATATCCGACAACGTCGCGACTTGTACTCGGAGGATCTGGCGGATATCTTACAGGATTCGTGTTTAAAAGGGTGAGAAAATAATTTTTATGATATACAATGGTGTCTTTGTACCTAATATGTTTCACGAGGCCTTCAGACCTCTAAATTGTTCGAAATGCGAATCAATTTTTCCAATTCGAAATAATGGAAAGTGAATTGATTTAAAACAGTGTGTCGATTTCTATTACTCCCTGGTCAAATTCTATCGCTCATCGCAATTACAGCATACTGCCGTGCATTATAGCGCTACATTGCTTCCACACTTATCTAGGATGCCATGCCTAATAGATTGGGGATATTATAAACACATACACCAAACATAAAACGAGAAAAATGAAAACAAACGACAGTAACGATATGTGAAAGATGCTTTCACAGCGAGAGCATGAGACGAAGTGAAAGAGCTAGTGGGTATTTTCACTACGATCATTGCTTGAGCTTAGTCCAATTTCTCTCAAATTCGAACTACGAGGCACCACTGTATAGAAGAGTCCTCGATGATTTCATGCCAACTCAACATTGCTCAGATATTTGAAAGCAGATGTATTCATGGCAACAAACCATATAATTAAACTCTGATTCATGGATATTAATGGACAAAATTAAATACTGTAATAACACTGATATAATTGACAACTACTATCACATCCTCCAAAAGCTGTTTCTCTTTTTGACAGGTTGGAAAAGCTGCAGCAAGTGCTGTTGGAGGTGGATTACTGTTATTACAAGTTGCTCATAAGTAAGTGTCAATGTTACTCTTTACTTTGATATTCCTATTCGATATACTTTCTATTCTCGCCAATATCCACGTGTATGTTACCGAGACGACTTGCACACATAGGTCGGCAATGTACAGTCATCCCTCGCTATATCCCTTGCATTGACTGTATTCAGTAGATGGCAAATAATCAGCTAGATTATCATCAAACTTTTTATATCCTGCGTGTGCTATAATAACATTGTTTTAGTCACAAGAAAAGCAAAATAATTGCATTATGTGGGAATAATTTTTTTTTTAAGAGCCGGTTACATCACAATCAATACAAATCGTGTAAATAATGACGTGAGAAATCTCGAAGGAAGAGTTCGAAGCGGAATAAGACGAAACGAATCGTCGATAAGGAATGTGATAAACGGGGGAGAAGATTTCGTTAAACAGAATTCTCCGGCAGCTGTCGGATTTGCTGCAGGATTTTTATTGGGTTTATCGTACTAGATGAAGCTTCTACACTAACGCAGAGGTTCACAAACAGTTTGACTAGGCAGGAAGCTTAGCAACCTAGGAAAGTAGCCATGTCATCATATTTAAATTTCAAAATGTAGTTTTCTTAACTTTCCGTGTGAAGATTGCCGGAAATTATTTATGTCATCTACATTGATTCACATAGTTAATGAGTTTATGGTTTTATAGGTATTTACATATATATGTCAGGTTAAATCGAGAAAGACATCCTTTACGCAGGAACCAATTCTTTTTATTTAAGCAGAGAAATTCATGTATTTGTGAATCCCGATCACATTGCATTTTAAATTACATAGGATATGTTTTGTTGTTTTAGTTTACCTGAATTCATATGTGATATAAACTCGTTAAATCTCATCTCATTTTCCTTTTCGAAATGTTCATTTTCATTCTTATTTTCATTTCTTGAGATATTGTATATTTCTTGTATTAAAGGAAACGAAGTAATAGCTGCTAAGATACTACGACTCTAATATTAATTACTTAACCTCATCCCCTGACCCCTGATTTCTCAGCATTGGGTGATCCTATTGACCCAATATTTTCACAGAATGTTTAAATAGTTGTGATAAAGGTTTTCTGTAATTTTTAATGTGATTGGACCAGTGGAAATAATATTATGGAGGTTTCATTTCAACGTTCCCTGGGGCGATCCTTTTGTAGGCTGAGACCAAAGTGTGAAGAGCCAGAAAGCCAGAATCGAATATCAATAGATGCGTCGAATATTTACGTCCTGCGTGTATTCTATTACGTGAAATTTCGTTGCGGACGGTATCAGCCGCGTAGTTTGGAAAATGAACGAAAAGTTCTGCCGTGAAAATGATTAAAATTTAATGCAGTCGAGGAAAGTAATCAGCGTTAAAAGTATTTCGCGGTTACTATGCAATTTACTTTCGAATACATTAGCAATCAGCTTGTTTGCAATAGGCATTACTTTTTCGTTGTTAATTCGTTTAAGTGTAAACTTGTCATTTAAATCGTCGCAATTTTTTCGTGTTGCCATGGAGATTTAAGCAGTGAAGGTCAATTTGCTAGTGGTGAAAAGTATACAGTGGACGCTGCTTATTGTGATCGCTTTGGGACAGTCTCTTTTCAATAACAATAACTGGCTGATAACATTAAGGGAGGGATATGAATATGATATACAGTGGATGCTGCTTATTGTGATCACTTTGGACGAAGCATAGCTTTTCAAACTTTTCTAGTTGATGACACACTTTTTAATCTCACATAATTTCGCGACACTGCAATTTAGTTTTAATAGCAAACCAGAGGTTAATTCAATCCCTTATGAGAGATACTGATACATAATTACATTTTAATGTCCACGTCCACGACACACCAAGAGTCAAGAAATAAAAATAAATCTGGAAATA
>QXVX01010566.1:1985-13494 GCA_013436065.1 Halocynthia aurantium | reverse complement strand
CTGTGTGTCGCGACACATTAGTGTGCCGCCTGCAGTGCGTAGGTGTGTCGCAGACGTATTGGTGTTATTGAAATATTTTATCCTTGCACATATTTACAGATTATTACCCAAAAATGATAACATTGTTACTTCATAGGCATAGATAATAAATTGGACTCAGGTATAGGTTTTGCAACGCAAAGGAATTGGAATTGCTCGCACGTACCAGACTGAACTAAATTAAAAACTCGTTTCGCGGGCCGCACACCATTCAAAATTGGCACTTCTCGCGGGCCGCATTTGGCCCGCGGGCCACAGGTTGCACACCCCTGATCTAGAGCAGTGGTCCGTGGACCGACGGCGGTCCGCAAGAATTCATTGCCGGTCCAAAAAAGTTTTCACCGACTATACCACTACACAATTCCCACTGTAATTTTATAACATTAAATTTAATAAATAAAATTTTATCTACATTGGTTTTTATTCGCCGGGGCGCGGGTCTTAAAAGGTTGACGAACACTGCTCGAGAGGCATCAACATGTTCCCATGCTAGTATTACAACTATATAGGCTATTGGCATCAGCTGCCAACTTATATCGCTTAAGGTGTCTGTTTCTATGCGGCTATTTCAAAACTCATATATTATTCAGCTTGTATAGCCAGAATGCATTAAGCAATTTATCATCGAGTCTCAAGCAAGCATCTGGATAATTTGCTGAAATTTTGAGGCATTTTACATGAATATTATTATTCTCCTTATTTTTTGATACAGATATATCAACTCAGAGGATCCATCAGGATCTGAGAGAAACTCACACAAAAGACAGCAATCAGAGAATTTGCAATCAAAATTCATCAGTCAATTTCATTCGTCAAACCCGACAACATTTTTCATCAAAACCAAACAAACCTTATTTCCCACTTAACAGGTAATTTTTTCACGTTTTTGTTGTAAAAAATAGTTGCAATGGGATTAAATTACCAAGAAACGCTCTATCCTCCCATTCATCTGTATAAAAGTTGCCCTGTTTTATACCGAAGACTGTATACACTGGGTATAGTACCTACCTTTGAAAGTTGGCCTGTAACCAACAGATTTTTTAGATTTCCATGACGATTAGTATATTTATACTCATTAGTGTTTAAGTTTTTTGTAAAAAATAGTTGAAGTGTGATTAAATAAGCAAGAAATGCTCTATGCACCCATTTATCTTTAAAAAAGTTGCCCTGTTTCATACTGAACTTCAGTTATCAAAATATCATGATTGCGATATACACTGGGTAAGCACTTATCTTGTGAAAGTTGGTCCTGTAACCATAGGTGTAGAACTTTGAAATGATCATGGCAGGTGAAGAAAAGATACTTGTATTAGAAGTTGCATGCTAGTTAAACTAGTCAATAAATTAAATAAAAGTAATAATAGTACGGGTTAATTAATACGTTCTAACTCCAAGGCAAACTAATCTGCAAAAAGCCTG
Source organism: Halocynthia aurantium (assembly GCA_013436065.1). Classification (NCBI taxonomy): domain Eukaryota; kingdom Metazoa; phylum Chordata; class Ascidiacea; order Stolidobranchia; family Pyuridae; genus Halocynthia; species Halocynthia aurantium. The sequence goes on along the minus strand of QXVX01010566.1, from coordinate 12,036 downwards.
CCTTGCTTATGGTCTTATGTACAAGTAATCATCTTAGGCTTATCTTAGTAAATTAAATAAAAATATAACATTGGGTGTTGTTACATAGTAGGAAATCATTCAAACATTTTTCGGAGCAAAATCCTAATTTTATTNTACTGAAGACTGTATACACTGGGTATAGTACCTACCTTTGAAAGTTGGCCTGTAACCAACAGATTTTTTAGATTTCCATGACGATTAGTATATTTATACTCATTAGTGTTTATGTTTTTTGTAAAAAATAGTTGAAGTGTGATTAAATAAGCAAGAAATGCTCTATGCACCCATTTATCTGTATAAAAGTTGTCTTGTTTCAATTTAAGTTCTTCAAGTCGGACCAAGCTCTTTTATACATTGAAATATTACATTCGGAACCCGGAGAATGCAGATACGTTTGTGTCACATTTGAAAGAGGAAGAACGAGTATTATTGCTTTCTGCTTTGAATGCAAATGCTGTAGGTGCCTCAGATCAAGGTAAAATGTTATAAGCATGGATTATTATTAGGAATAAACCTTTTTCAGATGGGAAATAATTGAAATAATGTTTTATCAACATATCTGAGCATCTTTTTATAGAGATTTTCAAACAAAACAAAAGTTATATTATTACAGTTACACTGGATGCATTTTCAATGAAGTATACCATGATATTTTCATATGGCTCCTAGATCGAATATTATTATTTGGCTCTTTGCCATGAAGCGATTCCCGACCCCTGGACTAGCCCTCTCAAATTTCAGAAAAAGGATCTGCAGTTAAATATTTTATACTACTGAAATAACAGGTGTNTTCCTAGTTTACTATAATAATATAAATTAGTTCACACGTGTTCCAACTGGAGCAATCTCGAACCACCATAGCATTAAAGTATTTTGACTGGCAGACCAGCGTCATAATTTGAAAAAGTTTGAGAACCACTGGTATAGACTTTGCCGAAAAAATATGAACCACTATTACCGTTGGTTACCACAGTGTAGTCCCTTGACGCTCTTCATTGATTTCTAGGGTGAATATATTGATGTGACAATCGGTGTCTCGCTTGGTATAACAACTATGGCAGGTAATGAAGGATTTCATGCTTGAATGCACTCTCTGTGTGATTTTCATGCTTTGTTTTTATTTTAGCTGCTGCATTCGGAAATCTCGTTTCAGATCTCGCGGGAATCGGGTAAGCATTCAATTATAATTTGTATTGTCTTCTCTCCCTAAGGAACAGTTAGGAGATGATGTAATTACTCTATTTCATGTGTAGTGAATATATGCTTTTGTGTTTGCTAGTTTTATGATATACAAAACCAAACTTTTATTAAAAAAAAGCTGCCCTGAGGCCTGGGTACACCCCCGGGATGCTTGGGACCTGCTGTTTGTCGATCCATGATGGTTTATTGCAAACAATATACATGTAATACTTGTTTTATATAACTTATCTGATAGATTAAGACATGTAAATACCAATAATTAGTGGTGTAGTGCTGCCAGAGCACCGCTCCGCCACCTCTACAAGTGAATGATGGGTTAACAGTCAATAGTAGGCTTATTATTTTCTTATATATTTAAAAGTAAACCTACTGGAATTGTGTACGTGCCCGATGCACTCACGTGAACGCTTCCTGTCCATTTACGAGATAACGGTGTGAGACAAAGTTGCCAATCGTAGCAACATGCCATTTTGTAGCTCCGGTAGCTCCGGTAGCTCCGGTACCTATAAAATTACCACTACACCCTTGCCTATAATACAACATCAACCATGTAATAAGAAGTAAACAGTAGCGGTAAAATCATTGACTGTGTATTAAGCAATGATATGGAATATTATTTCAATTATCAAGAGTTTTTAAGCTAGTTAAATCTTGTGAATTGGCTCCGAGCAGTGCGAATTTGGTTTTTTTGGTTTTGGTATATGTATATCTTGGCTCACTCCGGTGTAATATTAATTTCTTATTTTATCAGGCTTGCTGGATATGTTGAAATGTTGTGTTACAAACTTGGCTTGCCTGTACCAGCACTGACACCAGAACAAGCAGAACAAACATCTGCAAGAATATCAGCAAACATGGTGAGTCAAAGGTAAGAGTGTAAAGGTCATTATTTCATCAGTCAGAAACAATCTCTGTTGCAGTCGGTGGTCTAGATATATTGTAGAAGGGAAGGTTAAGAGGTCGAAGGTCATAATATAGCACTTTAACACAACACAATATTTTGCACACGATATGTTTTTGTTTATCCACGGTTTGTCACTGTTTTTACTTTTCTTGAGATTTTCTATAGTTCCATGATATGTGGGAGGACAGATCTTAAGAAATTATGGGAATGAATCCAAGTACATATCATATCATTTCCTATACACATGTAATAACGAATATAATATGCCACGTAGCACTGTTTAGATCCCTTCTCACACTGACTATGTAGCAATAAGCAACAGTCTTGCTTGGGTCTTTCGTCCCTTGAATTAGTCTTTCTATGATCTTTGTTAAGGGCAAAGCTTTCGGCATCATCATTGGATGTCTCCTTGGGATGTTCCCGCTATTATTCATGAAAGGACTCGTAGGAGAAAATGATGAAAATGAAGATGTTTGAAATTCTCTTCCAATCACATTTACTGCTGTTGTAGGTTAAATTATTTGGTTGCAGTTTTCATTTTTTTTTAAAGTTTGTTGTTCACACTGCCTCCCTGTTATTTATACTCTTTTCTGTAATACTGAAACCAGGGTGGGTCAAAGGAGAATACCCATAGGCATATAAGCCAGTGAGCAGGGGGCTGTTGTCCCCCCAAATTTAGGCATACCAGTCTGTAAAATCAGGCCATTAAAACTTTGTTGTTAGATCGGCAAAAGCAAGACGTTACAGTTGTGAGAATATTGTTTTTATCTGTGTAAAATTTCAGGCAAATCAAATACATTCCCTTCCCACCCCCCAAAGCAAATAGAGTGTGTTGGAATTGGAATTAGTGTTCCCTTCAATGCAGATATATCAGTGTTCCCCTGCAGGTTTCCACAAGGAATATCATATTTTGTTTGTCAGGTTGATATATTGGCTAGGCAGAGTTAAACCTGCATCCTGACAACCATTAAAGGCTCGTGTACTCCTGGTCTTGATTAAGACTTTGTAGATCCTCCGGATGCTGGGCTGAGCCTAGAAAGCTATAAAGGCTATATGACATCACAAACAGTCATGTGATATATATTTATACAGCGCAGTGTTTATATTATCTTTAGCACTAAATGGAGCCTGACTAGATGAATTCAAGTTCTTATTATATGTATTTTTGCAATATTCTGTTTTTATTTAGTTCTTGTTTTGCATGTTGCTCTTTTACCTCTTTATTTATTTTGTTACCTTGGTTGATTTATCGGTTCATTTTGCAGTTTGAATATATTTATAACAAAACAAGGTTTATATTATTACACATCTGTGTGTTTGATTTGGATTTGTACTGTGCACTATTTATTTATTTAATTTAGTTATGGTCAGTGAATGATGGGTTAACAGTCAATAGTAGGCTTATTATTTTCTCATATATTTAATAGTAAGCCTGCTTGAATTGTGTACGTGCCCGATGCACTCACATGAACGCTTCCTGTCTATTTACGAGACGAACGGTGTGAGACAAAGTTGCCAATCGTAGCAACATACCATTTCGTAGCTCCGGTACCTATAAAATTACCACTACACCCCTGGTTATGGTGCGATGTGAAGGTAGAGAAGGACTGTTCCCTGCTATACTGAATAAGAGTATAACTTCGATATACTGCGATGGGTCATTGGACGTTTTTTAATAATTATCCGCTAGAGCCCCGGTTTATTGCTCTGGTGTATGTTATAGAATGTTAAAAGGAACCTTTTGGTTGATAGATTAGCAGTTTCGGGTACATGTTATTGTTTAGTCTGTTGTGAGGTTACAGGTGAGGATGCACTGTGTATCTGAATCTCTGTTTCAGTAGGTTGCATAGACTGGAATATTTATTGAAGGTGCTATGTCTGTTGTACTTGATAATTACCGGTCCCCATTTGTTAGGGCAACATCATTTATAAGCGGAGGTCAAAGGAATCTACTTCCAATAATGATATTTAGTACTAAGGCATAGCTAGCACATATATCACGCGAATTCAAAAATAACGCGCTGGAACATTGGATTTCGAATAGTTAAATGCTACAACCTCGATAGTTGTAACCCAGTGGAAATCATATTATGGACGTTCAATCTCAAAGTTCCCCGAGACGATCTTTTCCTAATTTGTAGGTTTAGATCACCCAGGTCCTAGGGGATCTAACGCAAATTTATTTATATTACTTACTGTATCATTGCTATGTACGTTTGCTTTTAAACGGAAGTAAAATTCTTCTTCTATTGCTGTATACAGTATAATTTCGTTATGGCGCAAAGAGATTTAACGCGAATTCGAATATAACGCGATGGGTCATCGGACCTTTTTTTCATTAGTTAAATGTTAGAACCGCGAATTAACGCGACACCTTTTTTTGCGAACTGCAGTTCAACATTTCTACTACTGTATTAAGATAACCAGTGCTTATTGCTACAGAGTCAGTGTGAGAAGGATTCTAAACAGCGCTACACGACATATTATATCTGTTGTTACATCTGTATAGGAAATGACATGATATGTACTTTGATTTATCACCTTAATCTAGAACTGGAATCTATATATCTTTTGTTTGCTTATCAGTAATTGCAATCTACTAACCTCGTACCTATTTTACTTTCAGCATGTATAATATTTATTAGATTAGAACCTAGATTAATTAGCGCTGTTCATCTTCATCTGTTAATGAAGAAGAAGCAATAATATGTGACGGAGCAGCTTCCTGTATCCTGCAGGTATGTCACTTCATTGTTCTCAGTATTATTCCTATACAATATTTCTTACATCGAGTAGAGTAATATATATATATGTATATAGTAATATGCATACCAAGCGTGAGTTCGATATGAGTTAACAAGGTATATTCTATTCCTGGAGGCAGTTAATATTAGAAGCACAGATTGTATGTAGAATTTTATTACGAAATGCTATACCCTTATTATTGCAAACTGTTTATAACATCTGTAACTAAATATGCTCTCTGTTATATAATAAGTCAATATAGTTGCCCCCTTTCTTGCCCCTTTCTAGCCTTCTTGCTGCGAAATGTGACCACGTCTCTATTACTAATTGGATTTCATCTAGTAGCATTTAGTAGTTTATTAGTGAAAGCCAAATTTATAGCCAAACCCCAACTGCAGTTATTGTAAAAATAACCAGTGCTTATTGGTACGCAATAAGTGTTAAAAGTGATTTGAACAGCGCTACGCTACATGTTATATTTGTTGTTACATGTGCATTCTATTGTTATATTTGTATAGGAAATGACATGATATGTATTTTGATTCATTAGCATGATCTAGCATTGAATGATACATTAGCATTCGCCTGCAGCATGTAGCATAAAGACCTTGCTTCTATATTACTTCGAATTACTGGTCTGAGTTACAGCACACCAGTAGGCGTTCGTTAGGCAATGCTCAAATCTAACCTGGTGATCTGATCTAGAATTGAAAGCAACAACGTTACAGCATAAATGAATTTTCATTTGTAAGAAGAAAAGCTCGATATACTGTAATAGAAAATTATTCGGTAAAAACTGCATTAGAAACTGATTGATACAAAAAGGAAAATAGATATAGCAGGAGATAATTCAGTAATAAGAGTGATAAAAAGAAGCGTGTGTTTTAGTCAGCTAATCCTAACTTCATTGCTAATACTTAAAATTCTAAATAAGTACGGAGGGATTTACCTACTTGTGGACGCTAGGCATAAATTTATCCATAGGTCCCAAATTTATACTAATATTTACACGTTTTACGGCCATCAGTGAACGTCCAAATGTATAGAAATATTTGCATGTTTCAATAATCATTACATATATATTACTGTTATTATTTTGCAATCGCCAAATGTCATCAAATATTACATTATATTATAATCTGAGAAATAAGAATTCCAACACAATGTAACACATCCTTACGACAAATTGATTTCAGTGTGCCATAGGCCAATGGTCTACTTGGTGAATCCGTCCCCGTCTGTAGGATAAGTAAAGGCTGGGGCGAAATTGAGGGGTATAGCCTATGCTTGCTACTGCCCTGGCTAACTAGTATTTTCATTGAGAGCTTAGATGATGGATAGAAATCCCTAGTAATACTATAGAAATACTAGTTATATCATTGTGACGTGATCTAGTAAGGAGAAAAATCGAAAAGGAATAACTGCGTCAGAAACTGATTGGAGAATAAAATAAGATAAATAAAAACTCAGCAAAAAAAGAGTTTGGTTCAAGAATAAAGGTCCATGGATAACATATCACTATTGATGTAAAACTTCTATATTTTTGGTAACTGCTTATGCTTTCCGTTAGATGATAAGCGTTTATTATTCCTTGCTATTTATTGGTTGTTTATGTGCATTTTGAGGCCGAAAACCACAGAGGTTTATTATTTTTTACTACAAAGATAACCAGTGCTTATTGCTACATAGTCAGTGTGAGAAGGGATCTAAGCAGCGCTATGTGACATATTATATCCATTGTTACGTTGTGTATAGGAAATGACATGATACGTCATATGATTCATTCGTATGATCTAAAATTGAACGATACACTTCCAGCGAGACACTTTTATTGATACCTCAAGATAATAAGACGGGATAATGATGGACTCAAGAGGTTACTTTAACCTCGTGATAGGTCACCAGCATTGCTGTAGTTACCCCAACATTGTCGGTACCCTTTTGATACAGCTGGGTCGACCGCGAGCGGGTTATTGTGTTACAAACCTCTGGGAATGATTCATTTTTCGAATGCGTGATATAGCGCCATCCTCTGTCCGATTTTCTTGATATATCCAGCGATCGGATATTTCCCGATACTGTAGTTCTTTCTTTCCGCTTTTATCAAATCAATCAAAGTAACAGTTTGTCTCCATTCCAAGGTAAAAGTGATTACGTGTTTGATTTGCTGCGTTTTAAAGGTGGTTGATGTTGTTTCTCTTTCCTCTCGAAGTCATCTAAAAATATAGCTGAAGTTAATCGGAAATAAATTTATTTGTCGCATTTGTATTTTGTAGGAATGGACGGTAGTCTGTATAATATAACTTGCTTGCATTATTTAGATCTCAGCGATGTATTTCGTATAAGATTGCTGGCCTCTGACATTAACTATTCAGAGCCTTACCTGGAAGTATTACTTTTCCAATTCCATTTTTAACTGTAGTACTCTGCTCAGATCATCCCGTGTATCTCAGCTTGTGTCTGTAATTGTAAAGTTTTATGGTTCATTCGAACTATCGAAATTTGAGAACTAATTTTATAACTTTAAACTCACACTTGTTAGTGCAATCTGTCTAGTGATGTAGTTAATGTCACATAGATATAAGCTTACTAGTATTAATTGTCTCAAGAACTTAGGTACTGTACTGTAGGGGGTATTGGCACCTGACAGTAAGACTATCGTTAGCATATCCAACAATATCTCGGTCCGTAGTTAAGCGAAGCAAAAGAACTTAAAACTCAGGAGGGTTTTCGCTTCAAAAGATAAAGAATTATGTTATCTCACCGTAACTAATCCCATCATAAACAGAATACGGCTTGAGTTGACCCGCTCAGCGCCTTTGGGTGCATCTGTACAGTCGCATTGGTAAAAATTACCCTACAAAACACCCAATACGTGGAACCTGGGGGACCCTGAAATCACACGTAACATTTACTGCTCTTGCAGTCGGTAATAAACAGTGTATGCTCAACTTATTGGGTATTTATACCCGTTTCTGAGTATTTCAATGGGCAAAAAACTATTGTCGTCGAGTTACGTACATTCTCTGGATGAACTTATACCATGTACTAGAAAAAATTACCCGAAAATACGTAAAATCGACCCAAAATCAAGTTTCATTTTTCCTTATCGAATTATTCCGTATATTTGGTGAGAAATGTCGTTCGCTGAAACCTCTCGTAATCATTGTTCGTCTACTATGGGTTAAAATATTTTCACGACTATGACGTAAGATAGCGGGTCTATCGTCAGTATAGCAGCTATGCTGGAATTAGAGCAGAAACAGACCTGGCACTTCAATTTCTTCCAAATATCTTCGCCTTTGTATCTTATTTAAAGCTGCTTTCTCGCTATTAACTATTCTGCGCTAAACGGAACCTGTTTAGCCTTTTCTTTGCTTGTTTGTTGGGCGTTGGCTCCGGTTTTACGCGGTCTAGTTGTCGGCCAGTAATAATAAATCCGAAATGAAAGATCGGAATGCCGTAATATACCTTTGTGCGTATCCTAGAATTCCTGGAGTGTCCTATAGTCCTTCTGAGACTTGTTTCACAATGTGCTCCATTCTTTGTGCCGCAAACATTTCATTACAGTGTAAAGTGTCCCTCCATTATCCAGGGCTGAATTCATCTATTCCGGACCCCAAAGCTCATCAATGGGACCAAATTTATAGGAATGTTTGTATGTTTCAATAACCAATATTTATATATTACTGTAATTATTTTGCGATGGCCAAATGCCATCAAATATTGTGTATGTAGTGTTCAGTTCTATATGGGGGTAATGAATCAAAGTACATATTGCGTCATTTCCTATTCGCCTGGCCTAATGGTGAATCCGATCATTCTTTTATAAATATAATTTAATTTAATCTTATTATGTCAATCAAATTACAACCGCACCTGCTTTGCATTTGCTCATGCGAACTTATTCCATCGAAATTAGAAGAAGACTTGTCAGGTTAGTTTCAGCTGTGCCTCTTCCATGTCGCGTCCATGATACTTGCCATGCCTTTGGTGTGACACTGGGTGTTCCTAGTATGTTAGCTTGATAGTAACTGATTCTATACCCATTGTTTTGCCCAACGAAGCCATCTCCGAGTCCTTGCGCAAGGCACAATCTAGCTCACAGTCGACCCAGCTGTATAAATTATCGGCAACGCTGAGGTCACTACAGCGATGATAATAACCCACAATGACGGTTATATATAACCTCAGTGAAGGTCAACATCATCGTTGCAGCGACCATAGGCCAGTGGTTGAGAACCACTCGCTATTGAGCTTTGAAAACAGATCGACTGACTGACTAAGTGCTGATTGAATACTTTTCATTCCTCGTGATGTTTACTTAACATTACTTTCTATTCATGTTGTAAAAACAAATCGCGTTTTATCACCAAGTTACGATACCTCCAAAATAAACAATGAATTGACGGAACGGAATCGAAGCATTAGTTGATTTTAGAAACGGTTTAAACAAACATTAGAAACTTTAGTTCGTGATAACTCCTAGCATAGGGAGATCAAGGCTGTATACCCATAAGCTTATAGGGAGTAGAATAGTAGATGCTATGTTACTTATTGGGGCTATCATATTTTCATAACTTAAAAGTACGACGCTTTAAACGGGATTTTAAGTTTGGTTTATATTTAGAAATATATACCTATTAATTAGATGGGCAGTCCAAAACTATATGCAGAATTAAAATATCACCAAAAATTACCGAAATAAAAATATCGCATTGAATTATAATTTACTCTTCAACATATCATACCTTTCTGTACATAGCATGGCCTTGAAAACTGGGCAATCCCGTGAAAAAATGGGACATATGGTGGCCCTACTCATAAACCTACAAGCCAATGGGTAGTTGTTCCACATTGGGGCGAAACAGGCTCGTAAATTCGGAAGAGTAGATCCCTTCTTATACTGACTATAATACGGGATTATTATTCCTCGCCTCTCATGCCTCTGAATCCATATCTGTATAAGAGTTCGTGATATCACAGTGTTTTTAAACGGTTATGAGGAAGGTATTCTGTAATTTTGACGGTTATTGGACCAGTGGAAATCATATTTAGAACTCCCGTACAACGGGTGTTCTATTGTAATTGGCCGATTAATATTTGCGAGAAGGCAAGTGAGTGTTTGGATAATGCTGCCGCACAAGAGCCAGACAGTATTCGAGAGAGGACAACATGATA
>QXVX01010557.1:25531-43303 GCA_013436065.1 Halocynthia aurantium | reverse complement strand
AGCAGTATTTTGTATTTCACTGTATCGCAGAGCGTATTTGAATAAAATTCGAACGAGTTTTTCTTTATAACACACCATCTTCTACGCCACGTATCTGTGCCTGGCTTTTTCAGTGAAAGCCAACCCTGAAGAATACATAGAATTACAAAAATGAAATAATGAATCACTTCAATCTATTATATTGGTCTCATACAGTTTTTATGATCCCGTCAACTTCTGTTAAGTAGATCTGTGTAACTGCTCGTCCAAAAGCTGGAGATAAAATCATTTCCGTGCCGATCATGTCAGAGAGGATAGATAAGAACTGTTGAAACGTAACCAGCAGCGTTCCCGTCACCTGATCTGAATAATGGTCCTCCAAAGAACTGGTCTCATGATCTGAAACTCTACGTTATATTTAGATGTATCATTAGAATTGGAATATGGAATTCTCTCTAGTAATCTATCTTTGCAATCAGAATATTGCTTTCTGAATTATGTAACAATTGAACATAAACATATTTACAGATAACGCAAAGCAAGCCATAATCAGGGCCATGAAAAAACTTGAAAGAACAAAGAAGAAATTTCACTACTTAATTAAAATATACACTGACCAACAGTTATGTTGCACCAGTTTAACTATTTCCTTGTGTGTCATGCTCTATTATGTTAAATGAATTTGAGAAGCAAATCAATATGCCATCTCATGAATCCGCGTCAATTTTATTAGTGGAAAATCTCCAGAGACCTTCCTGAGAAATCTACATTTTTCAACCAGTGTTCTTCTACTGATGATAAGATGATACATACCTTCCATCAACCTCAGAATCACTTCGAACGCGATCATTTTGTTCAGCAGTTATCGAACTGGATGCTAATGAAGAACCAGACATGGCAGTCATAGCGTCGTCATGATCCTCCCACAACAATCCTAGACTTGAGAACATTTTGCGAAGTAACAGCTCGATCTGGAATCCAAAATCATAAATTACGAAACATGTACTACAACGAAAAAATACTTAGTAGTAAATATACTAGTGTACAAAAAGCCTTATTAATTTCATATAGAACGGAAACATCAATGAGTAACATCATTTTATGTGTCACAATCTACATATGATGGATCTTGCATTCAGATGACCAGTTACTGAATCGTTTAAACAATGAAGTTTTCCCATATCAAATACATTACTAGCTGCATATCTTTCTTTATCAATACTGTACCAACAACAAAAAATTTAGTTCCTATATATCCCATCACAGTTTATGTATGTAATGTTAACTATAATACATGCTACCATAGTAGAAATTTGTGGAACATTTAACTCCTTTGCTTTGGCGACTTTTAAACTCTTGCGTTCCCATTGATTGCATTGATAAAATACTTTCAGGAGGTGCTTCTCTGTTAGTGTTTATAACCTAATCATTCCCTATTCACCTCTGCTGAACCGATTTATCGCAAAGGCAATGTCTGAAGAAAACTATTATACAAAATAGAATACTGTTACACATGTACCTCTTCATAATCTGCACTTGGAGGATACGTATCACCTTCAGTGAGTTGACAGAAAACAGACCACAGCCAGTATATGGTGTTGTTGAGTTCATGTGGCACTATACCCTCAGGGATATCGAAAGGTAAAGCCTGAAAAAAAACATAGGAATAAGCTCAGAATAATGTTCTTCATAATCACGAGACTAGGAAGCAGTCAATTACCTGCAGATGCCATGCCTCGCACCGCGACCAGCATACATTTCGTAGTTTGAGCCAATCTATATCGAATGGGAATGGATTCCTGTTGACGCATTTCTGCAAGAAACAATTCGAATTGCTTTATTCATAGGTTTTACTAGTCCTTTCTTCAGCACCAAGACTACCCCCCTTTTTTTTAGCAGAAAACAATGTATGAGAAGTTTGTTGTGTGGTTGCATCTAAGTGCAGAGATTTTAAGTATCAAAATTGAACTCAAACTGAAATTAAATTACATAAATTATTCACTATAGTTCCTATTCCATTGAATTAGGTAATGAGTCCAGTTAGTCCATTTAGTTATAGTTACATTTTGCACCTCCGCCGATTAGATAAACATGTCTCCAAAACTACAATCACGATCCGCAAAAAATGGCACTCTCATTCTAGTTACTGACAATGGTTGGTGATAATTCAGCCAAATCAATGTTATCAATATTAATACTTAATGTTCCACATGTTATACCCCATTCTGAAACTACAATAATAGGTTTTATGATAACTCACTTCGATGAAACTTCTGTATTGATTGAAGGTCACAAGGCGTGAGTTAATAAAGTGTTCGTTTACTGTTTTTTCTGTAATATATCTTTCATTCAAAATTGGTCCTACGAGTGATGAAAGATTCTGAAAAATTAAAAACATGGTATGTTAATAATTTTCAATGGAAATTCATGCAATAATATAGCAATTATACGAAAGTTTTATCTTTGCATATATGACCACTGTGCTATTTACCATCAATTTGCTATTCAATTGCACCTATCTTCCTTACCATCAATCTTCCCAATAAAACGGATCCCGACCCACGCCGGTCCAAGTTGTAAAATGCGATCCACAGCGGTACAAGGTTATTATCATAATGGCAGGGATGGCGCAAAACGACATGTTTCCTTGGCGACGTCAGCTCCCGACTTCCGTTGATTGTCACGTTTCCGTCATACTCTTCACAACAGTTGGACAGGATGTCGGGAGCCCGTAGTTGTGACACTGTGAAATACATGAAATATAAATTAAAATTTCTCGTTCCTTGCTAACACCAGAAAGCCGATATCTAGTTGATCTACTCTTAAGCAAAAGATAATTGTATAACATTCACCTAAAGTGTCTTCATATTCAAACTGCGGTTTAGGTAAAACAACAACATTGGTAAGCGAAGGCTTGCGCCTTGCTTTGAGGGACAGAGCCCTCGATACTTTTCTTGCAGCGGTACGTCTCTGCATTTATATTAGACTATAGCTACCACGAAATACAGAGAGAATAAGAATATTGGCGGTATTTGTAAGATTATCCTAAATCATTAATGCCTCAAGGCTGATTTTAGAGCAAGCAGAAAAAACCAAAGAATGTGAATATGCACATTGCAAGCACTGCAACAGGTTATGAAACAAGTGGCAGCAATACAGCTTGGCAACAATGTTTTGTACACAATGATAGCAGAATTTCTTGGTACAGCACCAGTTGAAAATTGCAACCAGACTAGTCAGGTTATGGAAATTATCGCAAACAGTATAATATTAAGAGTTTAATGATTCAGGAATAGCTCTAATTATTAAATTTACACGATACTAATGGTTTCATGAGATATAATATTCATGGTGGTCAACATTGTGACTTCAGTACTAAGTATTGCAATTCCTTCAGAACCAGAACAGGATATTTTCTAGGTCCATTGACCTAACAGAGCACAATAGTAATTCAACATAATCACTACTAACTGGACTGCAGCACTATTACTGACTAATTTCGGTGATACACTGAAATTTCTAACTATCTTGCCACTACTATCAATCCAATTGTAACAGCCAACAACCTCTTCTGACTGCACTAACTGGCACTACTTAACACATAGTTGTGATTCAGCTCACATGCTGAGAGAGAAATGAACTGATAGTGGCAGAGGTTTAATTATTGCCTAGCTGTGTTGTTCGGTCACATTTCATGACAATCACAAAGCCACCAATTACTTTGGTGGTGTCCTCTGTAAATGAAATTAAAGCGTTGTAATTATATGTTTCGCATCCTGTTCGGTGGTAAACTGTTACCTAGCTAGATAGGCTGAATTCCTTTTCCTTACGCTACATTTCATTTCTATCAAAACATTATAGTGCTGACAACAGCGTTACCAAGCAGATCAAAATGTGAAAAACAAAAACAAAACAAATTCTGGTCATGGATTCCATGCTGAGCACAACAATGCACTTCATGACCATATGGGTGATATCTGAATGGTAGCATTTGATGGGACTATTGTGACTGTGGTTGCTTATTTTTTTGACAACAGAGTAAATATTGATCATGCTATTTTTCTTCATCACATACGTAAAAATGATACCTGGTAGCACAGTCATAAAAATATCAAATAATGTTATTCTTGGCTTCCAAACAAAGGTCCTTCGTGAAAAATAATGATATTTAATCTTGATTGACAGTGTTCAGCTAAGATCCCAGTCGATAAAAACACCTGGGACAAAAATTTACAGGAAGGGAGTAAAACGAAAATCATATCATTGCAATCGTTATCTTTACAATGGCCTCTCTGCTCCACACATTTCTTTATCTGAGATTGATAATTGATCTGTACACAGAATCTGGCTATAAGAAAGGACTTGTTCAATACAGGAATAATATTATGATTCTCAACCACAAACTGATACTGCACTGAACTATACCGGGATAAAACAAAAAGTAAAATATAGATACTGACGAATACATAAATGAATGAATAAAGACCGAATCGAGCTACTTTTTGCACTGCTGGTCCCAAAACTTATAAATTATTCATAAACACAAAGATGGTCACTACTTTATTTGTGGAACTCTTAGTCATATGCTCTACTTTGCACAATATGTAAAAAAGATTTCATTTCATAGACTTTTACGACTGCACCGGGAGACTAATAGAATAAACTAAAAATTTCAGTGAATCATAAAACAAATTCTAATTTAGGTAACGTAATAACACATCTGTTCTTTGAAATGCATAATGTCAGTGTTTGCAATTCAGTTTACTGCGAACGCTTTACTGAGTAAAAGGTATGTGCATCAAGAGTATAATGTCAAATGTCTATGTACATATTTATATTCTGCCAGCAAAATGGCAAATACCAAATACCAAATACAGAGGGTGTAACAGAAGTCATTTATTACCCATATTCTACTGCTTTTCAATATGAAAATGAAGTCATTGCTTTTTAAAACTATATTCAATTGTATGGGTATCAAAAATTTAGGTGTAATATATTTTCATGTAGTTTGTTTACATCCAAGAAGAATGATGCTCAAAACTTTATCATTTATTAGCAATATACACGCAGATGGATAGTCCAGACTGAAAAATATTCCAGTCTAATACTGGAAATTTGTGGTGTACTTGCAATACTTCATCCTCCATCGCAGATTAGATATTATGGTGAACCAATCAAAATCTGGTACTAGTTTAGTAGTGCCGTCCCTCCGAAAACCCTGTTACATCTGGTTAGGTTTTGGAGTAGCTTAGGGGTGGTTAAATTTGAATGAGGGGTAGTGTTAAGATTACCTTAGCCTTACCTTAACCATCAGCAAAACAGCATAGCATACCCAAAGCTCATCTAACCTTTCTTAACTTAACTCTGTTTTTTTTAGTAGTACTACTAAACTGGCACCCAAAATCCTTTGTTTTTTGATTTCTTAAATACCCGTGGAACTCGATTACATTATTAGTAAAGTAACAGTAATCTGCAGCCTTGCTTTTTTGTCACTCAGGGGCAAAATGCAAAATGAAAATCTAAATTGGAAGGATTATATTCACCAACATATGATATCTGATGAGATATAATTTAACTCATCTTAACCTAATCTAATAAAATTATATCTAAGTGTCTAAATACTGTCTCCAAAAATGCTATAATTCTCAAGGTCATGAGTCCTGTCTTGGCACAGTAGAGTCTACTTGTCTTTCTCTTCTGTAACTGGAACCTGAAATCATATATACCACTACTGTACTTAATATATCATGACATAATTCATCAATTTGAATAATGTACACATATAGTAAGAGTTAGTTGGATAATTACTCACCGCTACTCATACTACGATTACTGAATAGATAATCAAACAGTGCAATACAACTTGCAACCAGTAGCCTGACGCTATAAGCTTTCAGATGGCTTAAGTATGCCATTACAGGAAACAGGTCTTTCATTACTTCCTCATAGAAATCCTAATAACAGAAGGCAATAACTGCGCTTAACTGCGCTACATATGGACATGCAACCAGCGACTATAACAAACAAAACCGCGGAACAGAATATCGATACGAATAATCGTGTGAAATTTTCGTGTCGGCTAAAATATATATCCGTTTTTTAGCTTAAAAAATAGAGCTAGAGTGATCAGGTTGGCGAGAGGAAACTGGTGGTTGCCCAAGAAATTCTTGTCACGTTTGCATGAATAATCAAAATGGTGTAAAACATATTTGTGAGCCTTTTAAAATGCATACAGAATTGATGAGGTATCTATGAAATGAGATGTGTAACTCCTGGAAAAGTGAAAACGGTACTGCGCGATGCGTACATGATTAATGAGTATGTCTGAAGTAATTAATCACCTGCTTCTATGATTATTATCAGCAGTCATGACTCCGCATAGTGTGAATACTTATTTCAATGCAGGAAATAGGGATGCGTTCTGATACAACCTACAATCATAATTCCGCCAACATTTCATACCAAAAGACACAAATCATTTCCACAAAGAAATGTAAATATTGTAAGGTTAGTATTCAACAAAAGCAGAATAATAGGTGTAATCACCAAGAGTGGCAGGTGTGTGGGCTACGGAGGACAGGGACTGGGTTGAGGGTCATCAAACACAGCAAGAGGTTCAGAAGGTCAGTTGAACTTCCAGAACCATCTCAACCACAAAACTATCTCACAGCATCTCGCAGATGGTCATGCACAACCACGCATAACTGTTCACATATAAGGAGGTACTGGTAGAAATAGGTTCCTCGCATAACTCGTAAAACGCATAGTATGAATTCGCACATAACGACGAGCTGGCATATACTGGCCAAGTTTTTTTCCGATATAAATTTAGGAAGCAACATATTGCAAGTCACATGCTTTTGTTATACCAGATTACATATACTTCAGCTTATTGTATATAACATGCATTATTGTTAGTTTTTTTACATACACAAATTTGAAATTAGTATAATGAATGAATAGACAATTACCTCAGTAGAAATGATTCGATATCGTCTTCATCTTGGATAGGAATGTTCTGTTATGCATCTTATTCACATGTTGCCTTCGGAAATAATTATTTGCTACATTGTAGATGTTCTGCTAAACATATTTAACAAAAGGTCAAGGTCAATACATAAGAGTACAAGTCCAGTAGCGCTCTACCTCCAAATAGCCGGTTCTGTTCAGTAAGGTTAGGGTGAGCTAACCCTCACCAAACCTACCTTGATCGACTACCACTGTATTTATGAATTGATCTTTGGTGTTACCACAGGGAGGGGGGGTNTGTTAAGAAATATAAGGTAAACCTCATTGGATATGACAATATTTTAAAATACAGTAGTGAACTTGAGAATACATTTTTCTCTTTCAAATTGTTATAGTTGACGCAGTCAAGTCAGTGGGCTGTTGGTAGTTTTGAGGGAAGATGTGGGAAGCCGCCGGATTTAGTTATAACTCCTTATTCTAATTCACTCAATACAAAAGCAACACGAAGACATACGAAGGTCTCGAATATAAATTCAGTCAACGCCGCTTATTATAATTGCGGGTAATATTATCAATCGGGTATTGTTATCAATATCAATCAATCCCAGAATATATTTATATCTCAGTTAGTTATTGCACGCAGCGTTCATAGTACCATAGTACTGCTGGCCCCTGAAAAAATAGGAAAAAACAATATTTATTTGAAGAATAAAAGGAATTCCCCATCCGTGTCGTGCCAACTCATGCGTTATTTCGTAAACACTCCTGTTACATAACGGAAAGCTAAAGGAAAAGGAAACTGGTATAGAATGACGAAGCAGAAATATTGATAGATCGCACATCTGATTGAAGCGAATGCAACGAATTGCTACATCAGTTGTTTTACGGAGTGCCAGAGTAGGTAGATTGCAATTGACGAAGTGTGCCGGAAATAATTTTCAATCCAATATTCGTCGAAAAGTTGTCTTTCAAATGGGCTCCAGTCAAACTTCGCAGTCTATATCTACCGGCCCTCGTAAGTTACTGAGTTATTAACCTATTCCTGTGGTAATTGCATCCTCTCCAAGTTGTACAGTAACAGATTTAACATTGGAACATAATTTGAGATCCTCCATGAACCGGCAACGAAGTTTACTTGCTTTTTGCAATATTTGTATTTTTGTGTATTGTAAAGCTGCTGAGGTCGAAGTAAAATTCACAGAAGAGGAACTGAAACAACGACTAACTGCTCTGCAATACCGCGTGACCCAGGAAAAGGGAACAGAAAGGTAATAGGAAATATAAATACAAGATTTCACATAAAAGCAGTAAACAAGATTTTATTTTTATTTTCAGGGCTTTCACTGGAGAACTGAATTTTAATAAAGAATCTGGGATATATAGCTGTGTAGTATGTAGCAGTGACTTATTCAAGTAAGATCAATACTTCCTTTGGTAAATAAATGTGTTCTAATACCCTGTCAACACACACCATGAAAACGTAGTTTCCAACTCAAACTATTCTAGTTCAAGGTCATAATTCCTCAATGATCATGATAGTGTTGCATCAATGAAAAGGCCGTAATGAGGATTGCTGCCCTCAGTGGAATATCTCACTTCATTTGGTGATCACACTGTAACTGTTTGTAAAGTAAACTAAAAAAACGCAGTTGAATAGTAATAAAGCATTACCTAGAAAAAAAGAAACAAGACTTTTGCTGCATTTTTTGACAAATGTTCTGAACCTGATTTTGGCTCATATCTTGTAATATTAGTGTAGATTAGCTGTATGACATCCTCGAAGGGGACCCAGAACAATGCCTGCTTTCTACCGTAGTTTATATGATTCGACCAGCTATAGTTTTACCATGATAACCAAAACTAAGTGTATCCAAACAATTACAAGCATTAAAGATAATAATTTTTCCAGATCTGATCATAAATTTGACTCGGGATCCGGCTGGCCGTCGTTTTATGATGTCATGAACTCGGATGCAGTTGCAAAACACGTAGACAAGAGTAGTGGTATGTCAAGAACAGAGGTCACATGCAAAAAGGTGAGTACAGACGACTCAATTCTTCTTTACAAGTTTCCTTGTTGTTCTTTTCGTAAATGTGTACTTTTAGTAATCTATATTAAATCATATTTATTCACTTACCACTTACTTTCAGTGTGGAGCTCACTTGGGACATGTGTTCTCCGATGGCCCAAATCCCACTGGCGAAAGATACTGCATCAACAGCGCTTCATTGGCTTTTAATAAACCTAAATCTGAATTGTGATCGCTGTTAAAATTCTCTTATAATCAATTCTTGTATATTGCAACGTTTTCCTCATTCGTGTTTGAAATATGAAATTCAATACTACATTTAATACAGTTAGTAAAAAATAAATCTCTATATATTATGTGGTGCTGGACAAGAGGGAGTTTACTGTACGATTAGTTAGAATGATATCAATATCAGGATTCCAATACGCAAATTGCCGACGACGATAATATGCATGTAACATTTTAGTATATTTTATTTCCATATCCAAATGAAATTACATTACGATTCACTGTTATTGGAGCATTCAAACAAAGTAAGAGGCAAGTTGTGACATTTTATCTTTGGGGGGCTTTCCTCTACCGCGACCCCTCGAATGTCCACCTCTCCCACGACCTCGACCACTTGTCGGACGTCTGTTCACAGTCGTTCTTGCTCTTTTGAGTTGAATCAATCCGTTGAATATTTCATCACAAAATATGCAACCTGTATTGGAGGTATATTAATAACAGTGATTAGAACGATCAATGCATTGCTTCCACGATACCGTGATTGAATACATAACATTATTATTCCAAATCAAATTTTACTACTGATTTCTTCACTCCAATAGTCATAAATTCAGCTTTTAAGTGTGCCAGCCATAGATACAGATAGACATACATGAATTCCTCTTTATTTATAAGATAAAACCAATAAAAACTTTTTGAAATGTAGCTTCTATGGATTTTAAAAATTGAATTTTGGAAGGAAGGACTAAATTCAAACCTACAAATGAATGGCCATTCATTATTGGTCTAAATTCATCCAGTTTGGTAACAATAATATTTTATTAATTTTTCATCAAATTAATTACAGAGTTGCAACAAAATTTCTACTACCACTAGAGAGGTAGATTTTAATTTTCATCAAATTAAATACAGGGTTGCAACATAATTTCTACTACCACTAGAGAGGTAAATTTTAAAACAATTGAATATTCAAACAATTAAGTACCGTGCATAGCTCGCAGTATTCCTACATAAAAATATCACATGCGACTCATTCACTAACTACTGTAAACTAATATTTTTGCATTGTTTTGTAAGTCTTTGCNTTGTAATCAGGAGTGTATTCGTAGCGGGTGAAAACGACAGAGTACAATATAACTAACAATAAACTCTTACACGCAACCTGCAACAGAACCATACAACGCCACCCGCAATAGTTTTTCCATGTGTTATGATAAATTTGATTGGGGATCCGGTTGGCAGTTGCTTCACTACATCATGAACGGGAACGCAGTTGTATAATACATACAAAAAAGTGATTTCAGTGTCCCATAATACGCACACCCTCGAATGATAGTGAAATAAAGTTACGTAATATTTGGAATATACCGATTTTCTAGGAACGTTCTTGTTTGACATTTCGTGAAATCATTAGTATTGATTATATTTTTCAATTATAGTTCGCTTGATATTCTCATTGATTTTATATCTGAATCCACATTTTCAATCAGTTCGAATTTTCACTGAAAACGCAAAAAGGCAATAACGCTGTGTTCCCTCTGCAAATTATCTTCAATAAATTGCATAGACATCAAGAGGTTAAGTAGAGGCTAAAGAATAGTGGTGATAACAAAAAAAGCATTCTTTCACTCTCACCTCGACAATGGTTTCCCCGATTCTGAAAGAGGAGAGAACGTGACTTCAAAAAGCTGATCCATACCAGAAACTTGCTCGACAAAATAGAGATATTTTCTTTTGAATATTTCAATTGCGTGATGTAGCACTGCTTCGTATTTTGCCTCTCCTTCATATACAAAAAGTACATAGAAAAGTGTTGTGCTAATAGATCTTGGGCCTATTACAATATACCAGAAAACCGTGAGAATTCCTTAAACTCTGTGAAGATAAATTTAATTACAATACTGGAGTGTGACCTGGAAATGGGGTTAAGAAATCTAATGCAAGACATGTCTACAATATGGCAAATATGAATATTCCCAATATGCTTTCATGTTTACAGTACCGAATGTAAGGGATCAAAACAGCCTATGCAGGTTTAACAGTTTGATATTATTATATAAAACCCTTAAAAATAGTCGAGTCGGCTGTGGTAGGTATAAACTCCCATTTCAATTTCATAGCGTTAAATGAAGCACCCCTGGCATGATACAGTTTTCCTTCTATTCACGACAATGAATCAACCCTGGATTCCATATTTTCTGGCGTAAGACTAGTGCTATTCACATCAGAATGAAGCTAATAGTACTAAGGGAGAGCATAAACACCAATGGTAAATGTATAAATTTGCACACTTCAATTTAACTGTGTCTATGATGGTATTCCTTTGAACACACGCCAGTAAATGAGGCTACTTAAGTGTTATTAGGTATTCTCAATAAAAATAGATCGGGAATGAGATTTATTTGAACAGAAAACACCACTGCTTGAGCATGACCATCAGTAACATCATCCAGCAAGCCTCTTCAGGGGTGGAAGTGAATCCCAGGGGTATTAATAGAAAATGTAAAGATTTCAGTCAGTTCATAATTAATTGAAAATGGTTCCGCCGCCATTTCCTCCAGTAGTGAGGAACAACATGGGAATCGATTCAACCTAATGCGCATAGATTATCTCTAATCTAACCATCCATCGTCTGGAAACCGTTAATTAAAAAACGATACTCTAACGAATGCGGGAGAGACAAGCGGCTTGAAAGGAGCTGAAACTGACAAAAACATAGCATTTTCTCAAACCAAATAAATTAAGAAACCGAAAACATTACATTACTGTCATAACCGAGTTAAATGCAATGTTTCATTCCCCGTAATGGAAAGCCTCGTGAGTTAATTGGATTAGGGTCAGGAAAAGCTTAAACACCCTAGAGGTCTCGAAATGCCGATGTAATACACTAGCGAGTAATCACGCCTCGAAGATGAAGTGCTGTATATTGTGATTTAACGCTCCATGAAATATTGAAGGAAAATTTTTAACCTTTTTCGAATGACGGAGGCAGTGATGCTGATATAGTCATTTGAAAATGGACAGAGAGTGGACAAGTGCAAAAAGATAAGCGAGATCACGATTACAAGATTTCTTAATCAAAGGATGTCAGGTTTGAACGAGTTATTCACACGAGTTGATCTGCCTAATCAGTCAATTTCCAGTTAATAGAAAATGATCCATTTAGATAAGTACTCGGGTATATATATATAAGAAGGATGAGCTAGCAGAAGACTCTTGCTAACCGAAATATTATATGATTAGTGTCTGGGTTCAAACAATTTACCTCAGGCAAATTTTAGAGATAATTAGGAAACCCTTAAAATTGGCATAGTAATTAAAATACAATGCTACTACTGCAACGATTGTTTTGATTTGCAATACGAAACAATTTAGACCTCTCTGGCATTATGATATTACACCAACTGTAGGAAGAATTACAGTAGTACTAGGTGCTCCGATGAGTGATGTTGATCTATGCAATAGGCAATGGAAATTCCCGAATTGCTCATTGAGTATATCTAGAAATTTATGTAAGAAAATGATCACACAAAAATGGATGGATACTCGTTAGAGAGGTGTGTACTAAGTTTGTCTAAAAGGATGTCAATCTTCCTTAACCCGGTACCTGATGCAATTTATATTCGGGTTCCTGTTCTTCATCTGTACTATATCTGGGATTTGAGGAAATTAGTTGTACTTATGAAAACTCAAATTTGAAATATTTTTATCATGAACAGGCCAAAATTAAACTATTAATTAATTTCACTCGTGATCGTTATAGAATATGGTACCATTGTAAAATGTTGTATGCATCAAAATGATTTATCTATCCAGCACCTTGCCAAGTGACAATGTGCAACTATGATATGCCATTACCTACAGTATGAGTTTATTGCTTGAGGAGAAATAGGCAATTGAAGCATTACGCAGAAACCCGGGTTGTGTAAAGAGAAACTGATAAAAATCCGATAGAAATCAAAGTCATGTTCTTGCGTCACAGAATTAAGCGCATTTAAATATTAATGCTTAGGATATATCTCGAGTCGGATCAGCAATCAATAGAAATGAAATATTAATACCTGCCGAAATCAGATTCAACTGCTCTTCGACAGCGGCCCGCATCGTCGGGAGAACCAGGTCTGGATCGATCTTTTTATATCCGTGTACAAGAACGATTCCTAGAAAAGTGAACAAGATTAAGGTTTCTTGACATTTTTATATTGTAAATGGACACGAGAGAGTGATTAGACCAGGGGTGTCCAAAGTCCGGCCCGCGGGCCAACTGCGGCCCGTGAACGATTTTTTAATGGCCCGTGGCAAATTCTGAAAATATAATGTAATTTGGCCCGCTAGCACTTTTAAACGAACAGATATGAGTTTTTGGCAATGAAACGAGCTGCAACCGTTGTCTACAGTACCTGTCATGTCGTGTCCTTCCCGTTATCACATTACACAAGATACAGCACAGTGAGTCTGTATAGCATACAGCAGTATGTATAGCATAGCAGTGTATATTTGCATGCAACTTTTGTGGTAAAAATCATCAGAAGGAACTATTGGCCCGCGGACATCTTAACTTTATCAAATATGGCCCTCTTTGCAAAAAGTTTGGACACTCCTGGATTAGACTGTTCGGCTCACCCAACGCTGTTGGAATCAACCGCCTCCCGCTGGATACGGTCACATAGTTTCTTTGACAGATGTTATTGATGTGCGTAGGAATACTCGCGTCCGTTCCAATGCCATGTTTTTCCATCAGCGTGATGACCTCGCTCTCGGTGTGATAGTCAGGTGGTGCTGTGCAAAGTAGATGAAAAGGTATTTTGAATTATGAAGTATTTAAAACAATTTAAGAGGGACAACAATTCATCCACAAACTGACCATATGAGTGCACATTATACAGCTATTCGTGTGGGCATGTAAAGGAAGATTTTTATTAAAAAGACTCAAGAATCAAGGATATTTTTCCCAGTCACCTAATGGGAGAATATAATATAAGAATTCATAATTTCGATGTACACTACCTTGCAGACCTGCATTGCTACTACCTTACTATTAAATTTCAATATAACTAAATACCTAAATTTTAAACCCAACCCAATGAAACCTAATTTGAAAGGCCTATTTAAAATCATGGCTCTAGTAGCAGAACATAACAAAAAGCATTACAGGTTGCGTAGTTCTGATTAGTAATTCAAGTATAATTACATGTTGTGAAATAAAGACAGCAGATAAACCTTCATAAATATATACCCAGGGCAATTGTGGGGCTTCGTCAAAAATAACCTTTATAGGTACATGATGCATGTTCAGAACTCTCATTGAGTGAATTTAGATTCGAGGCTGATTAAAAATTAAAAAAAATATGGTGAGCTATGAAATGAATTACATGTAAGTTTTTCAGCAAGTTCAGCTTTCTCTATTTTGCATTCCTCTCCGCTTCGAAAAACTGGCACTGTCTGAGCATCGTCAATCGATTGCCATGGCATAATCTGAAAGACATGCAAATACATAGATATTCCACAACACATTAAGAACAGCTAGAACTTCCCCTCCCAGAAGGATATCGTGTTTTTATCGTAAACATGAACGGATACGGTAAATTAAAAACAGAACTGTTCATGGCTCGTCTGTAAGAAGGAATTCTCGAGTGAACAACAAAGGTCAATGGGCTTGCAGCGAGTTCAAATGATATATGTGCAAGTAGCATGGTGGCAAAGTGCCCATTATTGTGGCAGAGGAATAATTAACAGGATGTCTGTTCCAAAAAGGCGCTAAATACATATTCATATTCGAGAAAAAACCTATCGCAGTTCCTATCGGGTTGCTCCGATTCAAGCAATTGAACAATACATCAAGGGTATAGCTGAACTATTTGCTGCTTACTAAGTATATTTAGCAACGGGCTGATTTTGGCAGAGTTGAGGTTTGTGGTTTGCCAAATCAACCAATTTGAGCAATCCAGGAAGAGAGCACGTATAATGAGCAAGATATAGGCAGACTTAGACGTACGGAGATCCCAGCGTTCGATCGACCACAGAAAAACTGCAGACAACAACAACCCATGACTTTAATGGAAACTAATGTCGTGTCATTAGGGAAGTATTATTCGTTGAAGGTTGCAAACAACTGGGTGGACCGTATCCCGTCTGGAGGTTATCATCTACAATTTGATTGTAATATTGATTTTAAGAGAATTTGCAGCTCACAAAACTGTAGCTTGTAGAAAAGTTTGCGCACAGCAAAGTTTATAGTTTATTTTAATTTGAACGGTGGATGCATGGAATGTCTAGAATGTGACATCAAAATGGGCTGTGTGATGGCCAGGATGAACTCCTATGAGAATGCAAGGGCAAAGGAGACTTCTAGACAGATAGACAAGCAGCTGATCAAAGAGGCATTGGAACAGAGTACAGAGGTAATTAATCTTAAGTATAATGGACTTGAATTAGTATATCTATTTATGAATGTGAAAGTTGAATTTTGATTGGTTACTGGAATGAAGCATGAGATCTATCTCATCTTGAGAGCGAGCGTTGATTAAGAAGTCAAGCTATGCCCATAGGGGACACCACCTTGTTAACCGACTATGTTAAACAAATATATCGATCCTAGCAGACTGAGTGCTAATCATTCAACTATTAACACTGCGGAATATGAAGTTATACATAGCACATCTACATTTCCACATGCTAGCACTTACCTAATACTTCTCGTTAACAAATATCTGTAATGATAGTTACATACAGACTTTGAAGACACATAGGGGACATCCCAGTTGTGATGAAATTGCAACCTCATTTTTTATTCATAAGTATGGTGCTATTCGATGATATAGACTTTAGACTAGACTTATATATTTGAAGGTCAAATTACTGTTACTCGGAGCAGGGGAATCCGGCAAGAGCACGATCGTCAAGCAAATGAAAATTCTTCATCAAAACGGATATAGCACAAAGGAACGGGAATCGCACAAGTCCATCGTTTACACAACAATATTACAGTGCACGCAAACAATAATAAGAGCAATGGAAACAATGCGAATCGAATACGAAAATCCACAGCATAAACTTGATGCAAAACGTGTAAGTGAAAATAAATAATTTGACTATGTGCTACTAAACCTAAAATGTTTCATCCTTTGAAAAAATGTCCTAATCAACCTTTTGCCTCTGGGAATACTAAGTGACAGTTGGCCATTGTGAGCTGACTTCATTTAAGAGATTCAAAATTCTCAAATACAGCTGCATAATTATTCAGTACAGTACAGTACAGTAATATCATTATTCCATTTGTTGAGTATTCCCTCAACAGGCTTATATCAGATGCCAGTAGACTGTAGGGTCTATAATGGTTAAGATTAAAAATAACCATATATTTTGCCGAATAAGGAATTGAATTCTCATGGCTCTAGCACATATCTGTGTTATAAGACAGCCATCAAAACCATCTGTTCCAAAGGTGAGGGTTAGCGATGCTTATCATTGTTAAACCAGTACCACGTTGGTAATGGATTTCGTTGTGAATAGAAATTATATGGTACACTAAACACGAGAGGTACATATGGTACATATGGTACACTTAACACTATTTTGTCGCGACATATGATTCTAGCAACCTTTGCTGACTGATCGTTAGGATTGTGTATATGCAACATCTGCTGGAAAACTATTTGTAGCACCCGTTTATATTCAATGAACACTAATAGGTCAAATTGGGCCGTGTGAAAGTAAATCTTAAAATTTGCGTGGATAATAGACATTTCTTCAAATTCATTCATTATTTATCAACTCAGTCAATATCAAGTGAGACGCAGCCAGCCAGGTTCAATGATTCCAACCAAAACGTATCACAACGACATAACGAACCATTTTTTTACAGATCAAATATGCGTGCACCAGACTACCTGGCGTAAACTTGAGTGAGCCTGCCTTGAGAGATGCAATAAAAAGATTATGGAGGGATAACGGTGTTCAGGTGACTATGAAAATATTCTTATCAAATTTTCTCCCATCAAAAATTTGCTTTCAAATGCTACTCGACAAAGAGCATGCAACAGAGTAGATCATTAAATGATTGCATCTAAATGCTGTTTCGGATATATTCAATTGACCCTGACCCTAATCAACTCTTTTCATCCACTACAGAAACCTTACTGCAACTAACAGTCTCATAAATTTTCACGTTCAGGTATGCTTTCAACGCTCTCACGAATACCAGCTGTGCGATTCAACGAAATATTATATGGAAAACCTAGACCGCATTTGCAGGAGCGATTATTTACCGACAGACCAGGTGATGTGATTCATTGACACAATAGCTCCCTCTTAAGATTGTGATGAATTTGGCTATAACCTGCTAGTTGATCCATACTAGTTGAGATGTAAAAGATACACCTAATCCATACTGAGTTACACTTCCAGATTTTGCTTCTGGAACATAATTAAATTTATACCCTCTGCAAGCCTTTACTTTAACAAGTGATTGGCTATTGATATCATGAATTTATTTGAAGGATTATTATTATATACTTAACTGTTTACTACTGTAAATCAGGGGTGTGCAACCTGCGGCCCGCAAAAA
>QXVX01010557.1:0-14979 GCA_013436065.1 Halocynthia aurantium | reverse complement strand
CCAAAGTCCGGCCCGCGGGCCAAATGCGGCCCGGGAACCATTTTTTATTGGCCCGCGGCAAATTCTGAAGATATAATGGAATGTGGCACGCTAGCGTCTGAATGTGCTGAATGTTTATCTTCAAGGACGAGATGCACGGATAAGCCAGCTAACGCTCAAGTCAAGAACCTTTAGCACAAAACTACAAATTTTCCATAGACCGTGTCCAAAACAGAGCCCTGCACCGCGCAATTTGCATCTTTGAAAAAAGCCCCCTGGGCCCCCTTCTGGCCCGCGGATGTCTCCGCTTTATCAAATATGGCCCTCTTTACAAAAAGTTTGGACACCCCTGTTTTAGGGGGACAAAACTGAAAACCGTCGATACAGGAATGATATAGGAATATAATATTATCACTGATACTGTATCATACTAATACCTCCAATAGTAATACTGCTAGCCACCACAGTTATGCCATGCAATTGGAACTACTGTACTTCAAATAATTAAATATGTCTTTTTTCGGTTTCTTCTTACTAACATGCCCAATTCCCTTAAGACTGTGATTGCGCAACAAGCAAAATTTCTTAATAGGTTGAATTTATCTATAAAACATGACAGCAGATTTCTGTTAGCATTAACTTCACTGATAATCTTACAGATTTCAGATATAGTACACATAGGTTTAGAAAAATGGTTAACCAGATGATATTTGATCCCAATGACTATCATGATGGTATGTGTTTGAATCGAATGGTCAAGATAGGGAATTGGGGTGGTTTTGATTGTCTTTACTCAGAAAGAGATGGAAATTTTGAATGATCTTACAATGCCCATATCCGATAGCGGTACATACTCATATTTATGGACCGGTACTGTATTTAGATGTATCCCTGTGGCTGAAAGATACTTCATAACCTGCATTGCGGTCCAGCTTCTTCAAGCGTCCTGGCATCCCGGTTCGTCGACCAACAGTCACCTGTGCCTCCTCTTGACTGATAACACTTTCAGGATCTTTGACGTGACTGCCGACAACCAAACGCCGATCCAGGTTCACAAACTCGGACATTTCAGTAACGTGGGATCGTCCAGACTCTCATTAGTTTCTTCAGCGTAAGTTTTCAATACAAATTTTGCTCTTTTTGTCTTGTTAGCTGTATGGTCTCCAGGTTTGTAGAGTTATATGTTGTTAAATGGTGTCTGATTCCTAGTAGAAGACGGAACGTCATATGTGAACAGTTGTAACTTGCAATCCATGTAGTGTCAGCATCTTCACATTGCCACCAGCAGTAATAAAAGTAAATACTGTGAAACAAGCATAGATAGGTTTTAGTTTCGAAAAATAAACCCTTATACTATCCACAGTTGCAGCGGAATATTTTTAACATCTCCACAGCTCTCTGATGCATTGTCTCGAAATTCTTAGGTACTCAATAAGCACAGCAATCGGTGAGACAGTGATCTCCTTTGCCTTCGCTCCTCCTGTAGAAGTCCTTGAAAAAAAGAAGAGAATCTTCCAAGCCAAGCCAGCTCATGAACAATGTCCAGCTGTGCTTCTTTATCCGGTTTATTTACTTCAAGGAGATGGAGACGTGCTCCTGTTACTCACATCCATTACCGATAAGAGGTTATTCATCATTATTATATATGCTAGTGTTATAATATATTGTCTATCGTACAAGCATTGTGCTTATTTTCCCAGGTATAGAAGAGGTTTAATGCACGGCCCTCTGACAATGCGACCCCCTGCCGAAGACAATTACGGTGTTGACGCTTGTTCCATTTTGGTTTTGAAAAGCACTCCCACTGCAATAGCTATAGCCACAGCCAGTGGAAAAATTCACCACTGTGTGGCGCTATCGGTCAGTGACTACGATTCCGACGATGACTTCACAGAAACTCAGGTAGTATGCTAAATCTATAGACAAAAAATCAGTATGAAGATGAACCGTGAATTACCACAAATTATTTTATCTGGACAGTCTACGTCATCATGGCCAGCGTCAGTTCTTTCCGTGAAGTCCGGTGGCTTACCAGGGAGTGAGTTTCCTGCACCTACTTTATTTGTGTATGAGACTGTTGAGATCGATCTTGATCTCATGAAGAATCCTGAAGATGAGGAAGACATTCAAAATCGTGGTATCACATTACATCCAGGTATTGATAAATTTCTTTAATAATTTCATCAGTTCGCATTATTAAAATTCTAATATTCCTACACATTACATACATACATGTTAAGCCTCACATTACATACATACATGTTAAGCCTCAAATCCGGCTCGCTGTGATCCAGCAACTTCCATTGTGCGGCATGTCACTCTTAGTTTGTAGATCTGCCTGCAGGTAGTGCTGATAGCAGCATTGAGGTGCTAAAATGTGTTCACACTACAGGTGGGTGGGTGGCTCATTGGTAGTGGAAGCATTTCCAGACCGAGAGGTCGCAGGTTCAAACCTCTAAGCAAGACGCATTCACCTTGCTCAGCGACCCAGCTGTTGAATGAGGGACCCCCAATGCTAGGGGTAGGATTTATGGTATGGGATGTTTCCCTGAGGTTCAACCTGTAATACAAAGTATCATAAATAAACTTCTGTATATATATATTTGACAATAATAGAAGCTTAGAATGCCTAAAATTGTGTTACTGATAGCTCTAATTAGGATGAACTGTTCCAACATTGCATTAGATATTTATGAGGTCATAAAAGGCAGTAAAGTTCTTAGTGATGTGACAGTTTGGGAAAAGTATTTTATAAATTCTTTATTTGGAATGTGTATGAAGGGAATAATGTATGGAACACTAGATTCTGTCATACATGTCGTGGCGCCTTATGGTAGCCAGACCGATGACATGTCGGCCACTGAGTGCCATCGTGATAGCACTCCTCAGAGAAAAACTATGCAGTCTTGCCTCAATAGATTTTTTCCTCAAAGTGGCCAACCTAATTCGAAGTTGTTCAAAAGATATGGATGGTATGGAAAATGTGGACTCGTTAGAGACGAGAGCATAAGAAATTTCTCGCTAAAACTGTCGCAGGACATGCATCGTACCGAGCCGT
This sequence comes from Halocynthia aurantium, assembly GCA_013436065.1. NCBI lineage: Eukaryota > Metazoa > Chordata > Ascidiacea > Stolidobranchia > Pyuridae > Halocynthia > Halocynthia aurantium. The sequence goes on along the minus strand of QXVX01010557.1, from coordinate 11,942 downwards.
TGGTTCCCATGCCTCCACCAAAAAACTATCATGTGACGCCAGTGCCGCAAAACTCGTACACAGCGGACCCCGGTCAGCTCGAAGATTTCGCTTCCTACGGGGAAGACTCCGGACGAAACAATGTGGAAGAGTATTCGCCTATACTTCTCAGGGATGGCGACAAACCGTCAGCTCTGAATTACGAATTCAGCAGAGTTTGCAAAGCTGGAAAGTTCCTGCCTAATCCTGTGTCCAGGCAATTGTTTGATGAAATGAGCAAGAGAAAAATTAAGGTTTTGCCTAAGGAATGGAGCTTGCAATTTGATGTGAGGAATGTAAATTTTCGACTGTTTGTTATGTCAGAGTGCTGAACTGAGGTCATTGAAGGCTATGCCATGTTACGAGGATCACATCAAACAAAAAGAACCTCCGTGCATTACGTATTACAGCCCTAAGCCTAGCCAGCTCAGTCTTCATAAGTCAGGTTAGAATAGTAGGATGGTAGCTATTATCCAGGAGAATTATATGAGATTTTCAGAACTGCATAATTTCATTATGATGTAAGTTCTTTACAACCAGAAAACAAGCTCGAAATAGCTGTGAAAAAAGGCTTACGGTTCAACTCGACAATTCAAGCCCCCATGTCGACTGTACAGGTAGTTTTATAGCGCAGTGTCCTACTTCAACCTTGAATACCGTGTGATACAGCAAAGCATGTTCATTCCTTCATTCAAATTCCTTTACACATCAGATATTCTTGAACATTGCTTCCGATTACACTCTGAGAGACTTTTTATATGAGACTCAACTATTTGGTCCTGTCACAAGCATTACAAAATGCGGAGATCGATTGTACAGAGTTGTCTACAGGTTCCTTGTAACAATACATCTCTTCACCATAAGAGCACAAGATAATTATTCTTAGCGACAATTCTTTCCAGGGATCTATCCAGTGCATGCAATGCCGTCGAAACGTTAAAGGACAATAAAATGCTGCAGTGCATGTGGTATCACAAGACGATGAAAAAAACTAAATTCATTAAAAGAAAGAAGCAGCCTTTAAAAGTCATCACGTCTCAATTTCCTTTAGTATAATCAGTTGCAATTATATTTTTTTCTGTATCAGTTGGTAATAAATGAAAAATTGTTCTATCACCAAAAGAAACTGCTATGCTATATAATTTACCACAGTGGAAGGTTTTCTATATATATACTGTAGTTAAATTTCAGTAGAACATTTTACTAAACGGTAAACTCATTTTTTTGTAGTTGTGTACCCGGTATAGATTAAACAAAGCTAACCTTGTATAATTCAGATCCTCTGATGAACTGTCGATACCACTGCTGCACCAGGGTGGGTGTTCACACAGTTGTCTTGCCCTGGATGGAAAAAATGTCATATTTTCTGGAGAGCACGGAAGAAAACAAAGATGATCTACTTGAAATTGCACAAGTACAGTTCATACTGAACTGCTTCTGTTGTGACAATAATACTAGTTTTAAAAAATATACTCCCAAAACAAGATAATATTTTAATTTAAGGACCAGCCATGCGTAGTCGAGCATATTGTCTGCACAAAGCCGACGCCATCGAGCTCACTTTGTGCAATAAAAGGTTTGACAATAGCGACGAATCCATGCTTCGGACCGTCTCTTCTATGCTTAACGGATGATAACCATTGTTCAGCGTTACCTTTGCTGTAAGAAATAATTGCTTGGGAGTAAAATATTTGTGACATTCAACCTGAATCTAATTTCATTGATATTACAGATCTGTTTTCAAACCAGCACCATCACCCTTACTTTCTTTCGGTGGTGGTACTGCTACCAGTCGGAGTCCAAATGAAACTACACCTTTCAAAAAGTTATCCGAGGTTGACTTCCAAGATCACATCAGGTATTAAATCAGAGTTTTCACATTCATAGTTAAACCTTCTATTTCTAAAATCAAATTCAAATTTACAGGTCCGTTTTGAAGCGAGACACTTCCCAACCCATTCTGAGGTGAACATATTGCAATCTGTTCACATTGTTAAGATTTGTATAGGTATTTTAGGTGCAAGATTAATTAACATTATTAATTTTTATATATTATAGATATGAATCATCCTCACGAGACAACATGATAGACAGTGAATGCAGAGACATGATTAATCGGGTCACTCAAGTTTTAAGACAAGAATATATTGTCAAACAAAAATTTGCTCGGGATGCGATCGAGAAACGTGTGCAGCTCTTGTCTGTTCAAAAATCTCAGCAAACTGAGGAATTAGGACAACTTAAAGATAAACGGTATTGGCGCTTAACATATGATAACATAAAATTGTATAGCTATTATTCAAGAACTTACTATCTGGACTTCTTATCTACTGCAGGCAAGAGCTCACAGACACCGCTCACCAACTTGCCGACGAATATGAAGACTGTTCAGACCGTCAGGATGATCTGTCTAAAAGACTTGAAATAGTTCTTAAACATATTCAATCGAAAGTTCCCGTCTTATCCAAGGTACACTCGACTTGTTCACTACCGTTTTTGGCTATATGGTTAACTTATTCACTCACCCTTAGAAATTTGGTATAGTTCCATACTTATCGCACTGCACTGTCTTCTTCTAGTCACCCATCAAAACTCAAAACTTTTTCCAGGCTGAAATTGAAATGGCAAAGGAACTAAAAACAATGCAGGATCAAATGAAACATCTACAGAATAAAATAAAACAAGTGAAAATCAAACTGGACTATCAAAAGGAACAGAGTACCAAAGACCGAGAGGGTGAAGCAAGTGGCGACAGCAAATCATCGGCTTCCTTTGGTAATGCCTTGCAAAGAAAGAGATTCAAAAATACACTCTTGGAAGAGTAAGTCTAGGCACATATCCTTTGTTGTGTGATTAATGCTTGTTTTGATAGCCCATGTTTCAAAACCACTGTTTCACTTTGAAAGGGGACACAAGATTCACGAACTCATCAAGAAGCTGAACAACATGAAAATGCAAGTGGGACTTTAGTCAAACAAAGACACCTGCTCATTTGTACGAGAGTTTTCTTACTGTCGATAGCATATTATGTATTGAATAGAACGAGTGAAAAAAAGTCTTATTACTGATCTTCTTAGTGTATTAGGAAATACCAGTGTTGATGATGTATTATGTAATTCATATTGGAGGTATTATCTAATGTTGAAACAATGAATGGCAATATTGCATTGAATAATAATAATATATGTAGCACAGAATTAAATTAGAATTCTACGATATTATGCAGAACTCCCGTCGATGTCAATTGTAAAGTTGTCATATCATTTCACGAAATTGTAGGGTTTTTGTTTCGGTATTTTACATTTCCGCAGCCACTTCCGCGGGCCACACCGCACATCGGCGTACCACCAGCGTGCGGCTCTCGTACGGCAGCATTATCGAAACGCTCACTTTCCATCTCGCATATATTAATCCACCAATTACAATAGAAGGGTTAGGGTTTGGGTCTGGGTCTGTGGTAAGAGCAAAGAATTCTTGTAGGTCAGCAGGTATTGCCCAATCGGTGGTCACGCATCGGTTAATGTGAGAATACGATTCGCTGGTTCTGTTTGCTTATTTGCTCGATGCAATTAAAAAAATGTCTCATCTTCAGAAAAAACTGTCAAATCACGTCTCACGTAATTTCTTTCATTCATTTGTAGTCGCCAAAACTTCCAGGATCAAAATTTCACTATGTTAAACGTTGGAAAGTTATCGGGATATACTTTGCTTATAACGGGAGCGAGCCGAGGTATCGGCAAAGCTATTGCGCTAAAAGCAGCTCGAGACGGAGCTAATGTAGTCATCGCTGCAAAAACGACAGAACCTCATCCAAAACTACCAGGTACAATCTATACCGCAGCAGAAGAGATTGAAAAGGCCGGAGGGAAATGTTTGCCGTGTGTTGTCGACGTGAGAAACGAACAAGACGTCGAGGAGTCCGTTAGGAAAGCGGTTAAGCATTTTGGTGGCATAGATATCTTGATAAATAACGCTAGTGCTATTAGCTTGACTGGTACGCTGGCCACACCTATGAAAAAATACGATTTGATGAATCAAGTCAACACTAGGGGAACTTATCTATGTTCTAAAGTATGCTTACCTCACTTACTTGAATCCAAAAAGGCCGGCAGAAATCCACACATACTCAACATAAGTCCTCCGTTGAATCTGAAGCCCATATGGTTCAAAAACCACACCGCTTACACGATAGCCAAGTACGGAATGTCCATGTGCGTGTTGGGCATGGCGGAGGAATTGAAAGAAGAAGGTATCGCTGTTAATGCCTTGTGGCCTCAGACCGCCATTCAAACTGCAGCCATGGATATGTTGGGAGGAGGCAGTGCGCAAGAAATGTGCCGTAAAACAGACATAATGGCCGACGCTGCTTACGCCATTCTTATCAAAGACGTGACCAAATGCACCGGGAGGTTTGTCATTGATGAGGAGATCCTGAGAGAAGAGGGAATCACCGATCTCGAACAATATTCTTGCGTTCCTGGAAGTAATCTGATAACAGATTTCTTCCTTGATGCAGCAGAAGAAAATTACGAAAAATCTTTGTTACATGAAGCAACCAAAAAAAATGCAGCACGCCAATCTTCTAAGTCTACTAGTGAAGTGTTTGAAGAAATCGCTAATTCTTTGAACTCGGATCTTGTCGACAGCATCGGTGGGATATTCAAATTTAAACTTATCGGAGAGACGCCAGATACCTGGATGGTGGATTTCAAAACCGGTAAAGGTGGCGTGAGACAAGGAGATGAGGATGCGGATGTTACAATGACTCTCTCGGGTGAAGATTTCGTGAAGTTGTTCTCCGGCATCTTAGCCCCCACTCAAGCATTCATGCAGGGAAAGCTGAAGATCGATGGGAACATGGCGATGGCGATGAAGCTGGAAAAGGTTATGAAAGCCATGAGCTCGGCACCTACCAAGGCAGGGAGCGCGACGTCGGGTGTCATGGATCAAATGCGCAGAATGATCTCTAAGGAATTGGTGGAAAATATCAGCGCCGTGTTTCAGTTCAAGCTGAGTGATGGCGAAACCTACACTTTGAATTTAAAATCAGGGGAAGGAGGTTTAGACAAGGGAGCTACCGAGAATCCAGACGTTGTCATGACGATGAAGGAAAAAGATTTCATCGAGATTTTCTCAGGGAAGGTGAATTCGATGAACGCTTTCATGGCGGGGAAGTTAAAAATCGAAGGAAACATGGAAAAAGCAATGAAGCTTTCAAAGCTTGTCCGACCGGAATCCCACTTGTGATTCAAGCTTTGCTCTGCTTATTTTTTATGACATATGGAAATTCAATTATTTATATAGATTAGTAAATGCTCCTTGCTTCCTGATTGACCGCTTCTGTCAAACAAAATTCTTTGAAATAAGTGATGCTGTTTTATCACAATATCTAGAAGTTATTGATTTGAAATTGAAATAAACGCTCGTTAATACTGATGGTACATGAGAGAAATTAAACATGAATTATAGAATTTGAATGAAGAATCAACCCACTTGCCATGTTTTATCAGGATAGGTATTAGACGGGCTTTGTGTGCAAGTGAAATTCACCCAAAATATCAATTAAATTACTCCCAGCTGGAACAGTAGTAGAAATAGAAAATGTTTTCTGTATATATTCCCTACTCTTTAATTATTTTTAGCAACCATTGGTATAAATACATAAATCAAAACTAACTGGGTGACAATAAGAATAGGAAATTTGGAATTGAACCTGTTTTGAACTGAACCCTATAACATTTATTTGGTAAATATTGAATTGAAAAATAGGAGTTGACAAATAATCTTATACCACTAAATTCGAGATGAAGTCTGATTAGTTATACAAATAAGATTCAGATGTCACAGAGGTCAGAGAACTAGTAACATATCTCATTTAACAAGATAATGAAATCAGTAGGAGATCATGAAAACAAAATTATAGCATAATTGAGGAAGTCTTCTGATAATTACTGAGGAATGAACAAATAAAATGATTTACTTTGATACAGCATCTAATCGAAATCGTCCAACCTCGAGCACCAATAGTAATTTTCTAGCAATTATCTCGTGCTCAACAATGTCGAAGTGAAGATTTGTTGCATTATTTGTGGGATATTTTTCGTATCCAAGCAGACAAAGGAGCGACCTGCAGGCAACTGTTTCTTCAACCTGACAAACATAAAAATGCAGAAGCATATCAAACACATTATCATAATAAATACAAAAATGAAAAAGAGAGATAAAAATTTAGCGACCAACCTTTCAGCTTGATCTCCGAGCGATCCGATGAATATCGCGAAAGCATTCACTTCTTCATCCTTGGTAAGAGACTGGCTGAATTTCGAAGGTCTTATCCCATATCTTTCTAGATTAGCATCGCTCAATACTATGACAAAATATTCATCTGCCTCTTCTTTTTTGATTGACTGTTAAGAAAAGTATAATAAAAGCCTTCCTATCTCTGAATCTGGAACATACAACAAATATGTATAGGTAGGTAAAGTAGGTAACTGTATACCTCTATTGCAAATTCTGTCGCCTCTAGAGTATGATCTCCACTCATGCAGAACTGTGCATGAGCATGTATTGTTTTCAAGATCTCTAGTCTTTCTTTATTATTAGTGGGAGGCTTATCGCAATTGACAAGTTCAATCTCGTATCCATCTCCAGAATGCCCCCAGACGTCATACTGAAATATTGCACAATTCGAACAAGGTCAGTTCAACACACGCATTGTTTTATATTGGGGTTCTACTGCAAACTGCTAAAAGTTTTATGTAATACCTTGAACTTTTCTTTGTAGCCTTCAAATGATTCCAACACCATACAAACAGCTTCCATTGATCGCTCCAGTCGATTGTCAAGGCCATTGAATCTGAAAAAATAGTTGACGAAGGAGAAAATCTGGTTAAAAAGTCCAGTTAGCAAGTGTTTTTCTATTGTGATTATATGAGTGTTTAACAATATCCAAGTACTATAACACAAATATATACACATCTACACAGACACTCAGAGATCATAGGACATACGTTTACACTTTTTATATCTGAAAAAGTAGTATTTTTTTCAGATTGAAAAATATAGTAACCATACTAGAAGTAAAAGATTTGTTACCTGTACATACTTCCACTCACATCAACCACTATCCTCAATCTCTTCGGCTTTTGCTGTGGTGTACCAGGCTATAGAACAGTGAAAAACAATCATTATAGGGTAGATGACCGATAGTCTTGTAATGGCCACGTATTGAAAACCAGTCACAACTGCTTTCTGTTAGTTTTTCAATTAAAATAAATTCAGTATAGTTCAAGCTAACCTCTGGTTCTTGCTCTGCTCTTCTCTTGTAAACATTCCTTTCACCAGTCAGTCCTTCAATCAATTTCATATCGTCAAGCTCACCCATCGTCTGATGACGTTGCCACTGCCGTTCTTTGCCCTTTGCCTGAATCAAGTACCATGAATTACACTACAGAATCAATACAGCTACTTCACTGTAATATTGCATATAATTCTTTCATACTGCTAGTGAAAAGAATGCTAAAATTTTTTATTTATATATTTTAAGCAATACATGATAGTGGAAGTATATTCCTTTGACTTCCCTCAAAACAGTTGCTGGTTACATGCAATGGTTGTATATATGCGATCAATAATAAAAATCAGTTTGGAATACATATAATTCAGTTAATTAACCTGAAGACTTTCGAGTATTATTCTCAGGGATTTAACTTGCCTTCTCACCGACCCTGAGAAGGTTTCGTACATCTGAGCATCATATCCACTCATACGAATTTCCTTCAATCTGTAATAGGGATGATTGTACATAAAAAAACAGTCTTGGAAACGAAAAATATCTGTTCGAACTTTCATGGAATTTGATAACACTGAGAAAATTCAGTAGCCAACCTTTGTTGAAACGCTTTCTCTGCCATTTCACGAGCCGCTTTCTTGACATGTTCAGGGACGGCATCTTTCTCCCAGTCCGGTAACTGAAGAAATGAAGCATAGATAAACACATTTTACTTGAGAAATAAAAATCGACTATTACTTCGCATGTACCTGAGTCACGTCGTGCCCAGCGTCCAACCTATATGGACCTCCTTTTCCACCAAGACCAGCTGTGTCCCGACCACCGGTGCCCCCTGCCCAAGTGTTACCTCCGACGTGGGGAGCATTTTTAGAATCCATTTTACCATGTTTTGGAGCTGTAACATCTTTTCCACTTTCTTGTTCACTTGTAATCTGATGAGAATATTGAACATGAATATGAAACATAAAGCAGGTCTATTTTCAAGTTGCAAATTGTTCCCTCGGTATTCTGCAGCATTGCTACATCGTCAAATAGGTGGAAATCAGTGCAATGAAAAATGAAGATTATTTGAGGGAATATTCCTGGCAGAGTGTTGGAAAGAATTTAGCATTCAAAACGAATCGAAAATCAGCGAGAAATTTGAATAAAAATATATTAGGCCGCTTTAAAAGCTAATCTATGTCTGCATGTACAGTGTGCATTATGAAATCATACTTGCATATGTCTGTTATCAGAATCCGAACCTATAAGGGCTCTCCATTCTGCGAGAGACTGAGTCAATGCACTGAGTTCTGTCTCCCATTCTCGCACACAGCTGAAAGTTAAACATTATTAAATTTCATTAGTCTTTACCGAAAGATAGAGTAATCAATGTACGCAAGAACTGCAACTGGTGAAATATCAAATCACAAATGATAAAAAATACACTGATTGCAGGGGTATATAGAAACTCAACAACAAAAAGAAAGAAAAAATATATTGCTTCAATAAAAAACATTTACCCCGAAGTGTCAACTGTATAAACAATGTTCTGACTTCCTGAAGCAAGGATCAAACCTGAGGATGAAATAGATTTCTGCCAAGATACGTATGGTGATGTGAATGAAGCACTGAAAAATTTAAAAAACCTTAAAGCTGTATCTGTAGTACCTAGATTACAAAAAATACTGCAAGTTATGGTGTCTACTTGGGAACAGGAACATAGAAGAGCTTGTGATTCTTGAGATCTGCTACTTCTATGCAGTTTGCATTCTCCGGATGTACATCTGAAATATAATATGTTGCATGCTATTTCAAGGATTTTCAAGGGAAGTTGTGCCGTTACATTACATAGCTATAGTTTATTCTTTGCATCATTGGCTATCAAAGTCTACCATGTTTTTTCAAACTTCTTGTTGTTATTTAAATTACCAACTCGCAACTTAAGTCAGAGCTGGGTCTTCAAAATTTTATATGAGATGGGAACCACGCATACAGAGAAATATAGAAGTGAATCAGATGTTACTAATGTCATTCGCACTAGATATAATGATTGATGATAGCATCGATAGTGCTTCATTGTAGAACTATTTCGATTTCTTCATGGTGATAATAAACAATGTCTATTTCTGTAAAGGAATAATAACTGCCAACAGTTTTGGCATCAAGTAAGATTCATTTCTGTTGTCAAGATATCTTCTAATCAATTATCCATATGTAGTTAGAAACCCTCAAGAGGCAAGATACTTTGAAATATAGTTGATATTATTTTCTTTACAGCTTAGCTTAAAACCATAGAATGGTGACTGATGATGATGACATGATGTAAATGGATATCATCATCCTATCATGACATTTCAGTATCACATTCAACACAAGCTGCAATATGTATTATATATATATATATCATTAGTGTAAAACAATTTGAAATTGAATGATCAAAGGCAAAGTCAGCATGGTACAAATTACCAACTTTTGAGAGGGTACTTGAAAATCATGGAGGATTGTTAATCCAGTTTTCAATCAATTGATCAATGATGTATTTTAGCGTTTATCAACACCAATTCACACTGAAAAATTTAATGAACCTACCATTTTCAAAAGCACCACTTGGTGTACTGCTTGTAGGCATCACTCGAATAACCTGACTTGTCTCAGGTAGTATCAGGCACGCGGGGGAAGGAAGAGATTTAGGTAGTGAACGAAAATATGCAGAGTTTTGTTCGGGTATTAAGTTGCTCCCTCTCGGAAAAGAATGGACTTCGTTCGCGGCCTTTGTGAGAAAGAAAGTGTAAAAAAAATATTGAAAAATTGAATAAAAAAATCATTTTCTACCTTGTATGAGACATAAATAACAAACAAAAAACATTAACAGGCCCACCATTAAATCAGGAAATCCAACGACACATTTCGCATAATTTCTGTTGTCAACGATCACCCTGTTTGGAGACGTTATTGACTGTTTCACAGCTGCGCTCAGTGCTTCAGATGACAGTTCTTCACAACTGGCTGCAATTAGACGTTCTTCTGTTCCACCTATATTTCCACAAAGTAATAGTTCAATGTTACCAGTAGAGTATGATAAGCTAAAGCCAGTCTCTTGGACTTGAGACTTTCCAATATTCTAATTGTATTGACTTAAGAGCAATTCCAGACTCTTAAATTACTTGGATATAGTGCTAAGGGCAATTGGACTTGAACCTGTGACTCAAGACAGTTTCTAGCAAGTACAGTATTCTGAACAGTACAGTATTCAATTTTGCAAGCAAGATAAACAGACAAACCTGTGAAATTTTCCCATCCTGTACTAACTCCTTCTTCCTTTATTAGTTTTAACTGGCATGGCAGAACTTGGTCATCACTAGTTTTCGTTAACAGATATTTCCTATAAAAAATGGGAATTAAAAATATCACACAAATATCCAGAAAAATTGTCTTTTAAATTTTCTTCTAATGAAAAATCAGTTACCTGTTTGTTTGCGCTTCAGTAATGACCCATTTGTCATGTGCCACCATGTGAAAACCGCCAATATCATAAGGCATATCGTAGGAATGCACGAGACCTTCGACGACGTTGACATGAAATATTCTTTGCCTAGGAAAATCAGTTTTTAAATCCATTAATAAATAAGATACCATTTTTTTTCACCATCTCAGTATTAAATATTTTAATTGTCAGTCAGCGCTATTCCTCATATTGCCTGACCAGTGTTCAACGACCTACTGTTCAACGTAATTTGCTGATTCACATTAAAGAGAATTCATAGTTGAAAAAAAATTACAGGCAGATTACTAGAGGTAATCCCTCACCTATCTTACTTACCTTAGAATATATACAATGCAATATTATATGAAAATCTGCATGGTGGGGAACCTCAATATAGCAAGGGACGACTGTATCTACAAAACTCCACTGAAATCTGTGTTGGTTGTGAACTTACAATTACAATACAAAAGAATACCTTACCCATTCAAGTGATAGAAGACGACAACCCCGAAATCATCGCTATGTTCAGCACTCATTTTAAAAGTAGCTGGCAACCCAGCAGAAGACGTTTTGAATAAATTTGCAACAGATCCTATGCCTATCTCCTTGTCTAATCCAGGAATGACCAATCGTCTTACAGCTCCAGTTGCCGTATCAGCCACCAAAACCACGTTGCTCTGAAACAAGATTCAGTTTCATGCTAAAGATTTCAACTTGTAAAAAATAGCAGAGACACCCCGCCGGCCCATGTACCTGGCCTCCATTTTTAGGGTAGTAATGAACCCTTCATCAGCTTATACCTTTTTATTCACCTGAAGCTTGTAGTGTTCATCGAAAAAAATATCACATGCATCAATAAATACTATTCAACTATATAAAGGCCACTTCCAGGTCCTCAACTACCATTCCGGGAGAACAAAGTACACTGTTGTTTTCCTAGTCCTAACTCCTTGAAGGGGATGTAATAATAGTAAGGGGACCTATCATTCAACTATTTGAAGCCCAAAGGAAACATTGTAGTTCTAGGTGAAACAGTGCATCAAGAACAGGCAGACAAAGATACATACCCAAATAAAGTATATAATTGCTAATGATGCCACCTTACCTTGCCTAAATAAGCTTCAACAGATTTAGTTTATGCATTTTTAATTTATTCAATTTATTTAT
>QXVX01010556.1:0-14720 GCA_013436065.1 Halocynthia aurantium | reverse complement strand
CATAAAGAAAGTAAGTCACATTCTTGTTGTTGTACCTGCATTTATTAACTACAGGGTAGCCTCGTACTTATAACTTAATTTGTTCCAGTAGACCAGTGGTTCTCAACTGGGGGCCTGTGGCTCCCTTGGGTAACCACGAGACCTTCGCCGGGGAGCCACGAGCAGGCGGCCGGTGGCCCCCCCTACCGATATCATCAATCTGTATCTTGCTTTTAAACTCGCCTTAGAAGCTCCGTCTTAGACACAGCAAGGCGAATATAACTGAGAACATAGGAGTAGAGGGCCTCGGTAGGGGGGAAGTCGGCCTCGGTAGGGGGGCAGGGGGCCTTGTTAGGGGGAGACACGAGGCGTCAGAGTTTCGGTAGGGGGGCCATGGCCAAAAAAAGGTTGAGAACCACTGCAGTAGACTGTTCGAACTATGAATTGTTCGAGGTTCGAATCAGCTTTCCCTATTAGAAATAATGGCAAGTAAATTAATCCGTCTGCAAGCTTGAACAGATTTTAGTCCTGGCAAAATCCTATTAAAATACATTAAACTTCGTTTTGCTTGAATTGGATGAGCCGAGCAAATACGTGCGTGGAGCTTTCACAGTGTATTATTTTTACTACGCTCGGTCGAACTCCCAATGGAATTTTTGTGAATTAAGTATTCGAAATCTGAAACATACATTTCTACCTCACGAATTGTAACATTAAATATTTGTTCAGAAAAAAGAAAAGATTCTGAAGAAAAATCATCAAGATATTCATCAAAAGATACTGGATTCAATTCTCAAGCCTCGACTATATCAAGTAAGCATTAGTATTCATTTATAATCAACAGGGCACTTGTGCATGTGCATGCTAGGTAAAGATTTCTACTATTGACATTGGGTTATTTTGTTTACAAATTAATACATTTCTAAAGCAGGGTCTGTTTGAATTTTAATCATTTTTAATATTATGGTGAAGTTATTTTAAAGATGAAAGTGATATGTTTGAACAGGGGCGCAATTTCAATAGTTACCATAGGTGCTATTATTGCGGTTTAGGTTTTAGAGTGTTTATTGTTAGTGTATTTTTTGTACTCTGTCGTTTAAACCGCTACAAATACACTCCTGATTACAAGCAGGAACTTCGCTATCTTCGTCCAGCATTCAGAAGGTTACATAAAACAAACATAATACGATGGTTAAATGATGCCTTTTTGTATGGTATAAATCAATACAAGCCCGTATCTCGTTACAGCATAACATAACCAAACCAACCATTGATGTATTCAATATCTTTTTACCAGGCAGTGGAAGTCATCCCGATATAAATGATATGGAGAAATTAGCTGATCAGCTTCGAAAGGAACAAGAAGCTTTAGATAAAGCTGGGAATTGCGATGTATGTATTTATTTCTAAGTAATATTACATAAACGGATACCTTGTCCGTTCCATATCCAAATTAAGCTGACATATATTTTCACAGCCTGCACTTGCTGAGAATCTGACTCAAATGGCAATGAACGCTTTGAAATTGTCGGAGAAAATCTTACAAGAAGTGAAATCAAACGAAAAAGTCAAAAAAGAAGGTAAAATTATGAATCATCGATAAGAGATAACATAAGAATAGAATTTAATAGTCTTACACACAAACGTCCGCTAGATGGCGGTAAGCGAATCTAATAAAGTGCCATTTTGGGCATGTTCCCTTGTGCGGATTCTTTCCGATTTTTGATATGTTGTTCAGAATATGTAGTAGATGACATCAAAAAATTGAATGACGTCATGAATATAGTTTTCGAACAAATAAAACTTTTCTAAATTTTGTTATCACAGTTTACTATTGGCTTCTGCATTTTTATCCATGATTATATCATATTTATATATTTTGTTTTGTTTTCATATAACAGAACCAGAACCTAGCATAGTTGATAAGAAACTTTTCGAAGCAACATCGAAGTTAGCATCAAATTTCTTCGAAAACATTGCAACTGAAGGATCTTCTCCTTCGTTGAACCCGATCGAAGAAATGTTTAAAATATACGGAAAGGATCTTTGCTGGTATAGAGTTATTCCTGTTTATAACTCACTAGCTGGTTGCATTTTTTTAAGTGACCCGGCCGTTCTTGATTGATATAAATTAATGGGGAATCTGTAGCAGTTCTACCCCCCCCCCCCCCAAGGAATAGCGTTGAATAGCTCGCCTACGGGGACCCCTATTTGAAAAAAAGTAGCCTATAACCTATTCCAGTCTGGTCCCGATCCCCATGCAAGTTTTCAGAGCGCCTAGTTGCGTACTTTTGGAGTTATGGGCGAGCGAACATACAAACACACAGTTTCTCATTTATTTATGTGATGGAGTCGTAATACTAGCATGGAACATGTAAATGACTAGAGTACGGAACATGGAGATATAATTGTATATGACGATGATGTGTAATGCTATTTCCTGTAACCTGTAATTTAGTGATGTTTTATGGAAATCGAATTATTGAAGATTTTTCTATCTGTTCAGCCAAAACCCTGAGATGGTAAATCTCTATCTGATGTCTTACAAGAATATACAAGAGAGCAGATCTCGACAACAGATACCGAGACAAAATGAAAATATTCCTGATATTAATGAAGCTGTTATGAATGAACAAAGACCATGGGTTTCAATACTCAATCCAAGTATGTTTTATCTTTTATGTGAATTTTACTTTCACCCTAGCTGTGTACCACACGCAGGACCTGATGTAAAAGGGGGCAATTGTTCTTAGCCCCTCCCTGGCAAGAGGGGCCCCTAAGCCGAAAAATGCAAGACATGAATTTATTTTAATTAATAACAGGTGAAGCTGTCCCAGCGTTCAATCCAATGAGAAACTTATCAATGGAAAATCCTTCTGGCACAGTTACCCCAATGTCTTCTAATATGACCCCGATGACCCCTAACATGTTCCCACCTTACCCCGAAGAAGCATTGAGAAGAACACCGAGCGCATTCTCGCAGACTCAACCGATCCCCACCACACCGTTTCATACATTGAGTCATGCATCTGGGCCCCCGCCCCCGATGAGTTTCTTACCCCTAGAATACCCCCAGCAAAATTCAGCCTCTTTTCAGCATGACGTCATGCAATTTCCTAACCCACAAAATTCCATGCCGCCGTACAAAGCCCCACCTCCACAGTACGACCCACGCATGTCCAGTCAGCAAGGAAAATGGAATAAGGGGCAGTACCCTGCAAAGCCCCATATTCCCACGGATGACATTTATTACGACGAAAGTGAATGCCCCTACAGCTGCTGTTATTCTTATTACGATGATTATGGGTCATATTACGGGGAATACCCTTACCCTCAAGATTACCCAGGCCCCGAATCGACTTACGGAGACATGGGTAAATATTCTGGACCCAATTGGGTCCCATTGGGTGAAACCGCATATTCTGCCTACCCCGATTCGTATTATTGTACTTACGATGTCTGGGACGAACCGGCCCCACCTTACACCGAGAAATCACACAGTGGGAGCGGATATTACCCACGGGGTAAATCTTCAAGAGAAGAGGGTCCGAGGCCGGAAAGTCGAAGGTCAGATGGTCGAAGGTCACGAACCAGTAGCAGAAGTTATGATAAGAAGAGTCAGAGTCTTCCGGATCTACTCGATGAGGATCTTTATACAGATGAAAGGTATAACTATTTAGAGTTCCTAACATCGGCTTAGAGCGACAAATTATAAATATGGCTGTGTAAAATGAAACAAAGTTGAAATTTAGTTTACTGTGACTCCTCTCTGTTTCATTTTGCTGGTCGTTGTTATGTAGCATGAAAGCAAATTTAGTAATAATTGACCCATAGTCATCCTGTGTATTTTTTCAGGTATGATACAGATGGAGAAAGAGGAGGAAGACTCTCCCGCACCAACTCTCTCGTAGGTTCAAGAGCAAGCAGTCGGCTTACACAATGGGGAATTCAAAACGATAATTCCAGAGATACGATAGGGAGACCGACATCAAGAGGAGCGAAATCAGATTCTATCGCAAGAGCTTCATCATTTCATAATTTGAAAGATTCAAAAGATGCATTTTTAAAGGTTTGTCTTATGCGTTAAACAATAATTGGTACCGATTATTTAATATTTTTTTATTAACTTCATTCATTCTATTGAAGGGGTACAAAGCTGCATTGAAAGAAGCAATGAAAACACTGAGCAAAGATGGTGAAGATGAGAGTAAACAACAGAAGAGAATAAAGAAGGAGGAATTCATTCATAAATTTCTATCAGGAATTGGAGAGAGAAGGTGAGTGATAGTTAATGGAATGAATCAATTTTCAGCTACTAGATCAGCCTAGTATTTCACAACATGCAGTGGTGCCAACAAGTATGCTGTAGCTTCCACAACTTCATAATTAGTCAAGGGGCGACCTCTTGATATATAGTAAAGAATATCTGGGGGATGGATGCAAACAATATTCCTTAAATAATGGCTATTAAGCTTATTATCATTTGGCTTGGCTGCAAATATAAACTTTCTCTATTTTTCGCAGACGCAGTAATTCGCTTGATCGTATGTTTGATCGCACACAATCATTCGACCATGACCTTCCTCGGACCGAAAGCAGAGATTCAAGACACGGTTCAGTGAGTAGAGCGGATAGCCAGGATTACAGGTCTCGTGGATCGAGAACAATAAGTCACGGATCAACAAATATCAGTCGATATGACGCGAAAACCGACCGAGGTTCGAGGAACACTAGTCGTGCTTCTGGTAATATAAGTCGTGTATCAGATCGTCCGTTATCTTCTCGACGTATGAGCAAGTTATCGTTCCGTCCGGCATCAAGACCGGGTCATGAACTTATATATGAACCATATGATGATTACAGGTATGTCTTATTTAGGCTAGGATTCAATTCTAGATCGTGGTAATGAATCACATAATCACATATCACATCAGTACATATCTTATCATTTCTCATAAGGAATGTAACACCAAATATAATATGTCACGTAGTGATTTAGATTCCTTCTCACACTGACTATGTAGCAATAAGCACTGGTTCAGTAGTAGGAAATATTCAACTACGGTAGGGTTTGGACTGTTAATTAGCTTTTCATGAGAAACTTTTAAACGAAATACATCTATGGAGCTTTCTTTTGAATATATAATTGTACCATTCAAATTTTGAATCGCCTATTCAACATGATATCGGACATTTTCAACACGACGTATACTTTTAACTTAAGAAAGGCCGGGTCTCTTCAGTAGTCAAGATGTCTCTTCATTTATGATTAGTATGAACCTTATCAATTCTTATATATCTGCTTATTTATAGATCATCTTCTTTGATGCCTCCAACAAGAGATGAATTGGACGACTTCGGATTTGCTCGGAATTCATCCCAGAATCTTGGATTTCGAAATCCAAGATTAGGAAACAGTAGAAATAATGACCCGTCACTGGACAAAGATTTATTTCCAGGTCTCGCAGCGTCATCCTCGCACGTAAGTCGACCTCCGACAAGGTCGAGAATGTCACGACCCGGTTCGTCCCGTGATAACTTCAAGGAACCGTCGAAAGTTTCCGACTCGTATCCCCTCTCATCTGAAGCATCGTTTTCTGAAGGAAATTTTTACAACAAATTGGATTTGGGGCACAGTAATCCAGCTGCTTCCTCTGCTGATATGGGTTATCCAGAGAGATCCAGAAATCCAGGTTAGAGAGCTTAATTTTATTTTAATTTGTTGGTAAATATAGATGAGATTTATATATCAAAATATGTATACTTTACTATACTACACTCCTCCTTCGGACCCTGAAGGTCCATACAGTAGCATTGTCAAATTCAAACTTTATCAGAATTTTCCTTCCACTATAATCATCGAACTCTGAATTTCAGCGATAATCAATATCAATTTACACTTTAAAATGCCCTTTTTTAACACAAAAATTCATGTTCTCCTCCTCAAGCTACACCTCACAGTTGTATTGTCAAACTTAAACTCCGTATTTTTTAAACTCGAAGGATGAGGTTGGGTGAAGGGAACCACACCTCAGGAAACCACCATCCCTAAAACTAAGTAATTTCTCTACAGAAATGAAAAGAGTCAGAAATTCAAGTGTAAACAACGAACCACCCGAACGAAGTCGTAGCGCGAATATCTCAAAGCAAAAGAACACCAGTGGGAACAATGTGTTGTGGTTCATGGGTGATGATGATGAAGAACCGATATATGGGAGTGAATTGGATGTAAGTAATAGTGTTTAGATAAGGCGTTCTTTACCCTTGTGAGGAATTTCAATCAAAGGCTGCTTACAATCAGGGGCGGCTTACATTTTTCCCTTACCATACCAAAGTTTGGTGACGAGTACTTCTGATATCTCAAGCCTGCTAGATCAGTAAATTTTAGCCTGTACTGTTGGTTTTGCTTTAACACGGGGTGTAGAGTCAGCTACTGAAGTCAGGGTTGGCATATTTAAAAGCCGATGCTACATAGCTCCCATGTACAACAGTTTAATGAGATGAGGCTGGCTAATCGTGTATGAATTTTTTTTCCTCTATTTTTTCCGAAATTCAGGACATGAGAAGCGATGACATGCAACGACCATCATCAGCTGGTGAAAATAGAAGAAGTAAAAGAATTGAAAGAAGTTTGTCGTTTCCATACAGAGAAGCAAAACAACAAAAACAACATCAAGAAGAAAGATTAGAATCCTCTGCAAGTTCAAAAAGAAAGGTAAAGTTACAATCCCTGTTTGAAGGCATTCACAATACAGTTGAACCTCGATATATCGGACCCCGATGCAATGGATTTCGGATACAACTGTCAAAATCTGCTAGAGTGAATATCTGGTCCGAACGTTTAAAATTTGTTTGGTCCACTGTTTTCCACATTATCATTATGGCACCTATAGATAAAGCATCATTTAATCGTCGTCCCACGTTTGTTTTTACGCGACCTTCCGAGTATTGGACGAAGATGACGAATTTTCTTCTTGTAATCAGAAGTGTATTAACGCAACCAAAGTATAATAGCTGAACCCTGTTTTTTTTTTGTTTTGTTTATTTTCGTACCCCCCCCCGGAAAATTTCGCTATAACGGACAAACGGCTATAACGGACAACTGCTCCCCCCTATTAGTCCGTTATATCGAGTTTCAACTGTATATCAGAATTTATGTTTAATTTAATAGTTCCGAGTGAGGAGCGCCATAATATAGGTGGTATATAATCTCCGTTAAGTAATTATAGATAGTAGATAGTAATTATTATTCCTTGTTCTTTCTTGTCCAGTCTGACTCCATACCTGTATAAACTGTATAACAATTTATGGCCGAAACCCATCTGCAGTTAAATATTCCCTACTACTTAAATAACCAGTGCTAATTGCTCTATAGTCAGTGTAAGAAGTGATCCAAATAGCGCTATGTGAGCTAGAATTTTCGTTGTTACATGTGTATAGGGAATGACATGATATGTACTTTGGTCCCCATTAGATAAAGTAAGTATCATTTGCGATTATTTTATGTTTTTCTCACTTACTCATTTTAATATTAGGTAACATTTGGAAGTCAACCTGATATCAGGGAGAGAAAAGGAAGAAAGTGATGCAATAGCTGCTGACTGTGAAAGGAATTTACTACAATACACAATATATATATATGTTCAATTGACGGAATGAAGAATTGCTAGCCTGTGGTATCCTCATCAATGTGTCCAAACTGGACTGAGTCAAAGCTACAGCAGCTTCGTGAACAGAGCAGTCAGTGCCTGTCTTAGGGGTTTGACTATGTACAATATTAATCGACTGCTGACCCTTGATCTGATCTGATCTGATCATTGAATGTTTCATAAATAATACATGGAGAGCAGTGATTACAGCGCCTAGCAGACTCGAGTTCCCGGTCTGTTCTCTGGTCTGTCGTTTCTTCATGGTGGTCGGCCAGGCCGTGTCCGTAGAATTGAGGGTCCTCTGTACTGTAAAATTAAATTAATATTTATGTGATGTCTGAATAGCTCTGTCTGTAAAATTATATGTTTTAGGGTTGAAACTAGTAATAAAACTAATCAATCCAATTCATTTGTGGAATGCATTTTACATCAATCTATATTTTTTAAACCCAAATTCAAAAAATGCTTCATTTTAACATTGTATTGTAAAGTATGATTAACTCATAGCGGGGTCAAAAATACCTGAAAATTGAATGCTGGTATAGGTTTGATTTTGTACAATTTATTATACATATTTATTTTTAACTTATGCTCATCATCTACGTCACCTACGTATATACAGTTCAATCCAGCTTGTTGCTGGGTATGTTCTCCATCTTCTTACCTTGCGTCTGTGTGATTTACAACGTAACTGTCAAGAATTTGTATGTGTTAACCGGTAGCTTAGCATGAAAGTAGTATATAAAACTTGGATCTTTCCATATAAGTTGTGGCACAAGACTAACATGATAGAATTAGTACACTACTGTATGGAAGTAGGCTTGCTGGTAGTGACAGGGCCCTATTCCCGTATCTGTCATGTATCGACAACTTTATGCTTGGTGTATTAGTTGATCACTAGTTTTTTGAAGCGGTGTGCTTAGTTCACAACGTCCATTTTCCATTTAATTTGAATTGTGAATCTTTGGTTTTAACCCATTTTTGCCTCCCGAGCTGATTGGTTGCAATATTTCATTTGGGCCTTGTCTGAGTTTAAGTTGTGACGCATATGTGTTAATAACGGAGTTGTGCTTGAGGAAAAATGGTGGTTCAGGAGTTGGGCTTAAAGGGATAATAGTATTGTTATAGGAACGTGAATATGACTAGTACTTCCTTAAGTAACAGTTCATTCACAGGCTAACTGGACAGTTCATTAGCTAACTCAGTGTTAGAGTATAAGCAGTTATGCTGGCTAGAAAAACTTGATACTTTCGAATGGGAGAATGTTGTTATAATTTGTGAATCACACTTATCACTATGGTTATTACTATTGATTATTAGGTTCTGGTTGATTGACAAGATTTACTCTCATTTTTTTTCTCGTGTTGGAATATTATTTCCTTACGGAGGTTTGTTCAAGGTTATACGAGTGAATATTTCGTCATTTTTTCTTCAGTTTATTACATAGTAATAGTACGATACAGTGAAGATTAGAAATGGCATCAAGAAATGGTATGTCTTATGTTGATTTGATTACAGTAGAATTATTTGATCTTTAGTGCATGACAAGTTAGCAAAAAATTTCGAAGCAAAAGAGTTAATGCAACAATATATACTATCACATTGAAATTGCTTCCCTTGGGACGAGCGTGAGGAGGTATTGCAACCGCGCATATCTCGCCATCTCGCTATTATTATGAGTTGCGATCATTGTAACCAACCTCAGAGCGCATCCTCGTTTTGTATGTTAAATCATCAATGAATTTATCCTGTTGATTAAGTGAATCTTACGTTCAGTTCAGACGTAACGTTCTTGATCCAACAAGAGGTCTCATACAAAAACACGGGATATTCTAGCACTCAAAATGTTTGATGGGCTCGTCTGGGGGAAGGTATCTAACGCGTTGTTGTGTAGACTGATGTTGAACGAATATTACTTACCCAATAATGATATGATTCACACACAACATCCTTAATATGAAAAGGTTATTTGGAGTAATTTGAACTTGAAGCTTGTTTCATGCGACATATTTCGAGTACCCGCTACATAAATAGCGACAATGTATATATCGCCACCTTGTGATTATTATGACCTCACATGTGTGAAACTTTACTGTTATTAATACTGTTGTAAACAATATATTTTATCATGGGTTCTACTTATCTGCACAGATGAATGTCTGAGAAGTAAGATAACATATGTGAGTATGGTTGAATATTCGATAGACATTCAAGCAGAGATGCGATAAACACAGAATGAATAGCAGTCTAGAGATTTGGAGAGACGAGGTGGTAAAAATTTATCGGTAATTTTGAATACTGAACTTATAATTGAAGTCTTGACTGTGAGACTTTTGATATCTCTGCTTGAATGTCTATCGAATATTCAACCATAATGACATATAATATCGATGTTGCTACTTGTATTATTGCTATAACTTCATTCACAGGAATTACCTATATTTATAGCATATATTACTTTAACATTATCAATGACTAACCCTGTGCCTACAATTTTACAGATGAAGCAAAAAGAGAGAATGAAGGAAAAATATCGCAGTTATTGAAAAGTATCTTTTTTGAAAAGCACAGCGAGGTTCTCGATGTCGGTGAGATCAACGACGAACATGTGATCATTGCTGCTTTAAACTTTAATTTGAATTTTATTTATAATCTATTGGCAGGCAATGCACAGGCTGATGTAATTTCTCTTCCTGATCATCAAATATTCCAAACTTTCTCGCGGCAGAAGATCTACGAACTGCAAACAGAAGCAGATTGGAGATTTATCAGAGGCTACACAGTTGACCGCGAAATCGCCAGTATCATCCTCACCATGCAAGACCTCAGCATTACAACAGACAACGTTTTAGAGAACATAAAGTTGCATATCGCCAGTAAAAAGTTCAGCGGAGCTTTCATTCTGTATCTCTGTGCCTACAAGCTTATCACGGTAAGTAGGTTGACCATTCCTTATTAACCTCAGAAAATAGGAGGAATTCACCAAGAGGCTTATTTTTTTGTGCGTTTCATTCTTCGTGCGTTTGCTGCAGAACGTCCGATTCATTTTTATAAATAATGTAATTCCTAGTTTAGATGTTACGTGTGCAGCATCGATGTTCCCTAAAATTTTTGTAGTCAATATGTTCAAAATATCATACGTCGACAGAGAGGGACATGCGCAGAGGGGGATATGCGCACTAAATACAATAACACACATTAATTTTCTTTGTGCGCTGGTTACAGAACAACAAACCTCAAAATAGGTTCATTTTCATGAATAATGAAACTCCTGGTTTAGATGTTATTATAATATCATTGATTTCTCATTTTAAACTTTTTATGTAGAAGAACCTTGAAACAGGAAACATATCAATCTTGGACCAAGATTTGATACAGCAGTGGATAACTGACATGAGGGATGTCCTGCGATCAATCATCAAGGAAAAGGGAGCTCGTAACATAGAGTGTGAACAAATTACATCCATGTACGAGATTCTACGAGGGATCAAGAATGCAACAGAAGACGTGAACGTCCTGAATGAAGCTGCAGTCTTGCACGACTTGGGGCAAATTCTGTACGATGCAGGGTACGATGATGAAGCTGTCAGGTTGCTAAATGAAGGTATTGAAGTCATGAAGCATTTCTTTCATTCAAATGCCACAAAGTATAAGATATTCGGACATCTCCACGATATTCTTGGACTTTCTTATTACAACTTGACCATAAGGGCTTACAAGTTCTCAATCGAAGCAAAGCAAAATGCAGAGGATTATGCGACACCTGAAAAGAAGGATCAGGACATCGCTGCTACAATGAAAAACCTGCACTTTTCGCAAATCAAAATCTATGAAGGTAAAGTAATATCATCTGCATTTTCCAGAAATTCTATCTTATTTATTTCATTCCTTTCACAGAAAAGGCAAACCAGCACATGGCAACGCAAGAGCATGATTTTTCATTTGAACAGCTTGAAAAAATCTTGCCTCTGTTGCATGGGCACCAGCCAAGGTTCGATTTGCTCATGCAGATGATCGAATGCGAGATGAGGAGTGGCAAAACACGAAATGAAACGGTAGAACTATTAGCATGCGAGTGCGAGATTCTCAATCGATCGGCGAGTCACATCGTCCAACTTGCTCGGGAGAAAGAAAAGGAAAAGCAATTCTTGGCAGCTTTCACACTGTACCGATGTGCTGCTACACTCTACAAATCTGCAGAAGATCCAGATGATGCTGTTACCGGTGCAACGGTTTGTGTTGAAGCTCTCCATGAAATATTCACACAAATGAACCAGGACTCCAATGGCAAAGCGAAGCACATCCACATTCGCATAATACAAAGCATTTTTGACGAGAAATCATTCATGCGTAAAATTGAAAATGCTGATTCCAAGGTGAGAAATATTGTTAAATTACATTTGTGTGAGCTTTGATTTTGTCACAGTTTTTGCGTGCACTGTGTTAGAAGATTGTAGGGAACATTGCTTAGGGTTCCTAGCATATGAATGACATCTTTTCCCTACAATGATGATCCTGGTTATCTTAGTCAACTATTAGTAATGTGGTGTAATGTACATTGTAATACATAGTATTTTTCGGTCCTGTTTATCAATATTATGAATATCAGCCTAATTACATGTATCAATGGTGTTATAGTATTTTAGTATGCAATCAGAAGAGTGTGGGTAGTACCGTCCCATCAGTTGGCGGCGTGAACATGCGGGGCACTAGGTGTTAACATTTACATAAATATCCCCATCTTTAGAAATAAAATTACTGACGTTGGCTTATCAATCTCTAGTAGTAAAACTGATCTGCTAACCAAGCTGCGGAGTAGATTACAGATATGTGATTGGGGAGACTCGAGGCTCTGTTTGTCAAATATTGAAACTTATATTTTTATCTTATCAAAATCTCACTAAGGTCACTATAGCAAAGGCATAGGAGAGCACTAGCCCAAGCAAGTATTAAAAAAATGGTGGCTGTAGAAAAAAGATACCATTGAGTTAGAAGTGAACTAATTTAAATATTGAACTGTTCTCTGTATTTTACTTTATTGACAGATCAAGGCAAAATGCGAAGCAAAATGTTTGTACTTAATCGGCTCTCAATGGAAATGGGTAACAAACTTCATAAAGGCATTGAAATTGTTTACAAAAGGCCTTCAAGTCCTTAAAAAAGAGTTTGGTGTCGATGCCACAAAATACAAAGTGTATGGCGACATAAAGCATCAAATCGCCTTAACGAAATGCGATCTAGGTGACATGTCTCAGGCCTTAATTGTTTACGACGAGGCGATCTCTGCGACAAGGACTGCTGAAGATTATGCAAGCGAAGAAGAAAGAAAGAAAATGTTGGAAACCAGAATGTATAGCTACATCGAGCTTCGTAATAAACAGCTTCGGGGACAAAAACAACGCATTTCTACTATGCCACACTGAATATAGGGTACTGGAATTTTCCGTAAATAAGCCCAGGGTGATGTGGTGATGAGAAAACTAATGTGGAATTGATGACCAAAAATGTATTGTGATTATCTTTTCTGCATCCTGGTAATTATCATTGTTAAAGGAAGTTTATCTTAATGTTAAATGAAGTATTGGATTTCAATATAATCAAGATGATTTACATTTATGTGGTTCAATTCATACTCTTCCCGAGTTCCATTTGTTCTCTGGTCTGTCGTTTCTTCATGGTGGTCGGCCAGGCCGTGTCCGTAGGAAAACATTCCATAGAATTGAGGGTCCTCTGTACTGTTAAATTAATATTTATGTGATGTCTGAATAGCTCTGTCTGTAAAATTCTATGTATTAGGGTTGAAACTAGTAATAAAACTAATCAATCCAATTCATTTGTGGAATGCATTTTACATCAATCTATATTTTTTAAACCAAATTCAAGAAATGCTTCATTTTAACATTGTATTGTAAAGTATGATTTGCTCATAGCGGGATCAAAAATACCTGAAAATTGAATGCTGGTATAAGTTTGATTTTGTACAATTTATTATGCATATTTATTTTTAACTTATAGCATACTAGGTCATCTATATACAGTTCAATACGGCTTGATTTTTTGCTGGGTATGTTCTCCATCTTCTTACCTTGCTGTGGCTGTGTGATTTACAACGTAACTGGCAAAAATTTGTATGTGTTAACCCAGTGGTTCTCAACTGGGGGCCTGTGGCCCCCTTGGGGAGCCACGAGCAGGCGGCCGGTGGCCCCCCTACCGATATCATCAATCTGTATCTTGCTCTTGGGCTCGCCTGAGGAGGCCCTCTATATTCAGCTCTGTCTTAGAACCAGCAAGGCGAATATAACTGAGAACATAGGGGGAAGGGGGCCTCGGTAGGTGGCCAGTGGGACTCGGTAGGGGGGGCAGGGGGCCTTGTTAGGGGAGCCTCGGTAGGGGGGCCACGGACCAAAAAAGGTTGAGAACCACTGTGTTAACCAGTAGCTTAGCATGAAAGCAGTATATAAAACTTGGATCTTTCCATATAAGTTGTGGTACAAGACTAACATGATAGAATTAGTACACTACTGTATGGAAGTAGGCTTGCTAGTAGTGGCAGGGCCCTATTTTCGTATCTGCCATGTATCGACAACTTTATGCTTGGTGTATTGGTTGATCACTAGTTTTTTGAAGCGGTGTGCTTAGTTCACAACGTCCATTTTCCATTTAATTTGAATTGTGAATCTTTGGTTTTAACCCATTTTTGCCTCCCGAGCTGATTGTTTGCAATATTTCATTTGGACCTTGTCTGAGTTTAAGTTGTGACGCATATGTGTTAATAACGGTCTCGTGCTTGAGGAAAAATGGTGGTTCAGGAATTAGGCTTAAAGAGATAAGAGTATTGTTATGGGAGCGTGAATATGACTAGTACTTCCTTAAGTAACAGTTTTCATTCACAGGTTTAACTCGGTGTTAGAGTATAAGCAGTTGTGCTGGCTAGAGAAACATGAGATATGGGAATGGGATAATGTTGTATTAATTTGTGAATCAAACTTATCATCATTGTAACTATTGATTATTATTTATGTTTCTGCTTTTGTTGGAATATTATTTTCTTGCGGAGGTTTTTTAAAGGTTATGCGAGTTATTTTTTCATTA
>QXVX01010549.1:9214-21826 GCA_013436065.1 Halocynthia aurantium | reverse complement strand
TTATTGGCATAAGCTCATAGCCTATATAGATTGCAGTTATATTTACATTGTACAATACCGAACCGATTATCCGACTCCCTGAAATCCCGGCGAACCAGAAAACCGAGAGTTTTCCCAGACCGGTGCTACTCTTTCAAGCCGAATGGCATTTATTCAATCGCTGCATTGTTTACGTGTCGAGTTGCCACAGTTGTGTACAGTAGAACATCGCTCTACTAGTGACTCTTTGTACAAGAAACTTGCTCTACGAGCCGCCATTCGTCAGTATTTTCGCATCGGATGACGAGTAAAAAATTTGCAGTACAAGCAACCGTCATACACAGTGACTGCGGTAAAGGGAGGCAATAGATAGCGTTGCTAACTGACGTCATCAATTTCTAAGAAATAGCATATGCTCAATTTACCGCAGTCCTTCCACCAACCGCAGCCTGCACTCGCGCAATTTACGTTGTTTATCTCGAAGCGGTAACATCCCGCGCATTTTGTGCTAGTTAATTAATTAATCCCTTGATTACAATAGTAGAACGGACGACGTTAGTTTTCCTTTGCTTAACTCCATTTCAATTATTCAGTTGTCCGTTATTTTTGCTTATGACTTGAGATTATGTCGTGGATCTTCGAGACGTATCCCTCTTTTAGATGCCTTGGTACCAGAAATCCAGAATGCCTCAGGTACCAAGTAGCCTGGATAATTGGTTCGGTACTGTATATCAAGCCAACATGATATGTGAAAATATATTTTTCTGCAAGAAAATGGAACAGTCCAACGCTTATTTAAATTGGGCATATTTCCATTCATTTTTACATACTTTCCTTAAAATGTTTCTTGGGTGTTCGGTTTTGCTGATCACATGGTGATTGATAGTTGTTGTTTTAACCACCAGTAGCTTTTTCTCACATAGTTAGATCTGTATGTTGAATTTGGTGAGGACAGTACACATAGTGATTTAACAATGGCATTAACACATGAATTTTTTCAAATGGTGATAGTATGATTTGTTCTATACATGTAACATTATCTTCTGGAAGATGAGTGGATGGTGCTCAACAACATTTAGAACATGATTTACATCCTTGACTACCTTGTCATTACAGAACTGGCCTAAATAGTAATGCTAACAACAGTGAAAAGCAGATTTGGCTGTGATACAGCTCTGCGCATATAAGATTCCATTGTCATTTAAGTTGTAATGAAATGATATTGTTGAATAAGTTCAGTATTGAATACCTATCAGCATACCCCTAAAAGGTAAAAAATTGTTTTGCTTACTGGCATGGCATTGGGATGATCTGTGCTAGGGTTATTTTATATTAAGATGTGCTTAGAACCATTTGGTTCATTAACTTACATGTACTTTTAAAGCACATTTTTTTATTACTTTCCATTCTACTATGAAGATATGAAATCTATGATAAACTTTATTTACATCTCTAAGATTCTTGAGGTCTTGGCTGAAAACGTCGAGCTTCACAGAAAATGTTACAATTGTGGACACAGCTCTCATAGCTGGTCCTGCATACTGTTTTAAGGAATTTTCATGCTGTGTTCGATCACTTTTTTCATTGTCGCATCATGCAAAATATGTTAACAATATTTGTTTGCTTTTCAGAATAATTATCAATATCAATAATTAGTGATTTGAATTATGAATTGCTAGTGATGTCTTCTTCGACTCTGCCTTTGGATAAGTCCTCTGTCATCTCGCCAAAACAAAGGCTTCGTTGTCTCGAAGTAGTGCAGAAGGAACTCGAGACCATGAAAAAAGACAAGAAGGTGTATGTACAACAAAGAAACAGTAATATATTTTTCTTAAGCTCAAGAGTTGATGTTCTCACGTCTTGCAAATTGGAAGCGAAAAATTTGAAAAAACACTGAATATATGGCTTCACTTGCTGTCAATCTCTATTTGATGAAACGCCTGTTCTCGAAAACATACGTACCTTTCTCTAATCCGGCATCTCGCATCAACATGTCATCTTCACTCAAGGATAGCATCGTTACAAAACCTCCAAATGTGCTCGTATATAAACGTAAGCACTGCACAGGAAACTTTGTGCCTTTTATCACTCGCTGTTTGCCTTCTAACAAGTTTGTAGTATATGANCGGTTTATAATCGGAAAGCAGCACGGCACATAGTCTGTTCAAAATAGCTCTGTGGCCCACTGAAACTGTCTTCGTGGCCCACAGTTTGGGAACCACTGGATCGGAGCATGTAAGTGTGAGCACCTGTATAAATATCAGACACATGATAGAACTAGCAAAAAAAAGAAGGGATAATGAAAATAGGAACCGGTGGGACACCAATGACAAATAAGCATTGACGGAGTAGTAATACATCTATAGACTAGTGTCACCCATTACCCTATTCAATTTTTACGAGAATCTTGGAGTACATCGTCGCTAAGTATAGGGAGCATACTCGAAGTAAAGTGCTGGCCATAAATGTTTTATTTATATCAGTCAAAATATAGCATATATATTTTTTTGTGGTTTAGGTGGATGTGCTAAAGCCAAACAGCACACCGAGTCCCGCCAACGTATTCAACCTGATTTCCTTGAATCTAGTTCAACATTGCTTAAGGGAACTAGGGCTACCAACATGTAATGATGAGGCATCATTTGTTGAGATTAGGGAATCTGCATGTTTCTTGTTCTGTGAAGACTATGATAATTTCAACAAATTCTTTTCGAGGTATGCTTTACATCTGTTCAGTGTTCTCTTTTTTATACAGTGGTCTTCCAATCTTATATTGCTGCTGGTACAGTGCCTTGTACTTCATTCCTTATCTGGGAGGCCGTTCGAACTCTGAATTGTTCGAGGTCCCCATTTATTCCCTTTAGAATATTGGAAAGCGAATTAGTCAGTTCCCAGACACTAATCGGAACCCAATTTTTTTATAAACCTAAACCTAAGTGTCGATTTAAATTATTCTGGCATTAAGTTCGGCCGCTTGATCAAATCATGCTGCTGATCACGATTGTACTTTACAATTTTTCTTTTTCACTACATGCATGGAACTTCTGAAGTGTATTTATTTGCTACACGCAGTTCGAACGTAGAAGCATCGGCCGAACTCAGAATGGAATTTGTTATGAATTCAGTATTCGAAGTCTGGAACATACGGAGTTAGGGGTTTGCGAAGTACAGGGCACCACTGTTCTTATTTTTCCCGTTTGCTTCACATCAACATTAAATTTAGGTAATACCGACGTTGTTTTGCAGATTAGGTGTAGAATCCTCCACCAGCTATGTCTTGAAAGGATCACCCTCCTTGGAATTTATTCCAGCCGCTAACATCAATGGTATGTTCACATGCGTGTTTTTTTATCATCAGAAAATTTCTTAATACCTCATGATCGACCAGTCAATGACGTAACTTTTTTCCTTTGTTGTCCTTTTCCTTGTTTTCCTTTGACTCTGTTACTGTACCTGGTGTTGTATTTACTACACAATTACCAACAGGATGCTTTGGGGTGAGAATGTAACACCTTCCTCATTTTTTTTGTTCTTTACAAAACACACAAACATCAATATGTTTTTGCTGCGGGCAATTTCCATCTTTGACATCGGCAGTACTTTTGCAATATCGACGCCGAAAGTTGCACACGTCATAATGTTACTAGTTAAGTTGTTGTGGATCACTAGCCGTGTACGGCAGATATTTTACTTTCCAACTGCCAAAGCATTGCTTTTTATTTTATCCGACTTGACTTGATTTTTTATCCTTTCAAGAATACTGTTTGGAAGCGAATTTACTTGCGATCGACCAGGTATGATTTCGATCGACTGTTGGCCACTCCTGTTCTACATAATTGGATAGGGTTTATTTCAAACTAACATCTAACTTCAAACTAACATCTGACAGTGTGTTGTACACAATACAGGTGAATGCCCTCTCCCAACTGAATGCTGTATACCGGTTATCTATAACCATGGAAACAATGAAAGCCGGTTTCTGAAATTTGCTTTCAATTGGACCCATTACCTGGAACAGTTGAAAAGCAAGCACTTGGGAAAGATAGTCCTGTACTGTGATATTGTGACATCAACCATGGATATAGTTAAACCGTAATTCTACCATTATAATTTTGATGATATTCATTGGCTATCACTGGTTATATTCTTACCATATTCTATATACAGTTGAACCTCGATCCAACAGACTAATAGGGGGGAGCAGTTGTCCGTTAAAGCCGCTTGTCCGTTGCAGCGAAATTTTTCGAGGGGTTACGAAAATAAACACAACTAAGGTTCATAATACGTGCTACCCACGATCACTTAGTAAACAATGTAAATAGATAGGTGCGATAGTGATAATGTGGAAAACAGTGGACCAAACAAATAATGCGACACTGCAAAATATCACTATAACAAGAGATATGCAGCGCACAACAACCAGGCAAACCGATGCTTGTACGCTTGTAAACAACACGTGCGCGCCGCCAAGAGACGCTTATTCAAGTAGCGATCTAGGTTCGCTTTACCCGGAAGTTTTAAACGTTTGGACCGGATATTCAATTCACTCTGGCGGATTGTGTCCGTTGGATCGAGGTTCAACTGTATATATTAAGTTATTTTCCAATTTGACAAAATTAATACAGATGCAATTATGAGTTGACAGAAAAAGCATATTGTGTTCCATGGTTTATTTGAAACCAAATCAAATGTGGAGCCAAATAAAAAGATTCTGTATTGAAGATATTCTCTATCACCTCCATGAATCGTTTAGAATGGTATTATATGTGGTAACAACGTGATTTATCTCTCCGCTTACCTTTGCAATAACTTTTTCAAATTGGAAAGAAGCTTTGTGGACACCCTGCATATTAACCCCGTCTGTTTGTTTCAATTGACCTTTACCAAATTTGCCATCGAGGAGCAGATGCATCCCAGAATAATGCATGGATAAAGATAACCTGGAAATATGTATTTAGCTTGTCAATTAAAGGCCACACCCGGCAAAGCATTGTTAATCTGTGTTGTGTGTCAATATTCTACTTTAATTCAGATTTCTTCACCATGTATCTGATGATTTGAGTGTTGTGGCAATTGCTCAGCAGCAAACTTCAGGAAAAGGTAACACTTCAGCAGTTGTTTAATATCACAAATTTCTGGAGCCTGTTTGCTTTGAATGTCTTCCCACACCCCATGTATTTAATTCGAATTTGTGGATACTTTGTTCTTGTTGCTAGAATATGTACACAGGAACATTACTGGACACAACGAAGTTTTTCATGTAGTGAAAGACGTGTCATGTATGCAATATATAGTAAAGATGCTTTTTAATTCTGATAGGTCGTGGTGGAAACAAATGGCTGAGTCCTCTTGGTTGTGCAATGTTTTCTCTGGCTCTTTCAATACCTCTGCAGTCGAGGCTGGGACAACATTTGTCAATACTACAGCACATCACTACAGTTGCTGTAGTACATGGAGTCTGTCGTTTACCAGAATTAACTGTATGAATTTTTTATTTTGACATAATAATTAATTTAACTTCATCATCGAGTTTGTTATTTATTTTTATAGGACTTGGATCTCAGAGTGAAGTGGCCGAATGATATTTATTTTGGTGCGAAAACTAAGATTGGAGGAGTTCTTATTAAATCCACTATATTTGGGAACAAATGTGTTGCCACTATCGGTATGACATGAAACTTTTATATCCGAATTCAAAATAAAATCTTAACTGATTTATAGCATGGCTGTTCAAAACTATTCGTACGTTGTATCATTGTTAAGTATTGGCATACAATCCACTTTATTATAATAAACATCTTGATGAATTTACCCTCAGGTTGTGGAGTTAATGTTAGCAATGCTGATCCAACAACTTGTATCAACAGTATAATACAAGGTATGCTGCATAATGTTTTACATTTGATACTAGGAAATACAATCATTTCTCAGAATATTATACTTCCAGCTATTCATCCAAAGTATCCCAGAGTAAATACAGCAATGATTATGGCAACAACGATTTCTTGTTTGGAGGAGCTTATTGAAAACTATCAAAATGAAGGAGATGAATATTTTTTATCGCTGTACTATAGATATTGGATTCACAGGTAAAAATTCCTTTGCACTTATCATTATGCAGTTATTCAATAAATGTATGTCAGACATTCAATTAAATGCAATACCAACAAGAATTAAAACGGAAAAATATGAGAATTAAGTTTGATAGTAAATATTTGGTGCCCGGTGTATATTAGTTGTCCATATAGTTGAAATGGTCATAGTTCCAGGTATTATTTGTCTTATAACTTTCTCATTGTTATTATCTACATCGCCCATGCAATTGACTGCTTAAAAACACAAATATCAAGTACGAATATGGCATTCCATTTTTTGTTGTTATCCAATTGATTCAAGGTTCAGATTGTAGCGAATTGGTGTGTGTGAAGGTTGCGATGATCAAATTAGGAATCTTTTTATTTTATTTTTTGAATGGATTTTTTTCACAAAATGTTACAATTTGGGGAATAAACCTGTTTGTAAAAGGAATGAAAAATATGCCTTTTGTGTTACTTTGATAAAACTGAAAATATCATCACATTTATAAATTACACTCAATCCGCTTCTTTTAATCAATCTTCATGTTTTTATTTCAGCAATTCAGATGTTCAGGTACAGCTACCTAGCTCAGTAAAGGGTTGTATGACTGAGCAGGGAAGTAATCACAGACTAGCTGACGCTACGGTGGTTGGGATAGATGAATCAGGTTTTTTGCGTGTTGCAATGAAAAATGATCCTGTGTACGATAACAAAATTATCAGCTTACAGCCTGATGGGAATAGCTTCGATATCACAAAAAATCTCATTGCTATCAAAAACACTTTGTAAATATGAGAGAATGTCCGAAAGGAATGTTGTGCAATTTGAAAAGCATTTACTAAACCAACAAACAAATGTTGTGCAATGACAGCTTTTTTCCGTCTGCGTACATTTTCCATTTAATGGGGCTAATTTGCAGAGAATGTCCCAAAGAATGTTGTGCTATTTGCAGAGTATTTAACAAACATACAAATGTTTTTCAATGGCCGCTATACGTAATGTGGACGTATGAGCACGTGCTACAAAGCGTTCTTACAACAGTGAGGAATAGCTGATAATGGAATGGTCAACGTAGTGTTTACATATCAACATGTACTAATGTGATGAAAATGTGACAACTTTACAATCGACAACGACGGGAGTTCTGCATAATCGTGTACAATTCTATTCAGCATAGTTATTACTTTATACAGCCTTGTATGTACCACGTAGTCGACCCGAAATAGTATCGCTCATTTTACGGCGGTTTGTGACATTGCCGTAGAAAAATGATAGAAAAGGCTTAGTACCCTATGTTCAACTGCGGCTTACATTTTTTTTAATCATTTCGTGCGGCTTATAATCGAGTAAATACGGTACATAGTACACGACTGAATGTAATTTCATGATTTTCAAGTTCAAATTTTTTACCTTACATGGATGACTGCGAAAAAAGAAAGGGCCCGAACCCACTTAGGGTGTCATGCTGCTGACTTGAATATTCAGCTCATGTTATTGGCGTATATCTGAGTGTAGCACACACGCTTCAATCACACGCTATTTAGAATGTAGATGATACACTGCATTAATATGAACTAAGAGTTCACCATACAATTTTAGTTATTCGAGGTTTTCTCATTTGAAAAATCTATTGTGATCGTTTGTATTAATATTATTATCATTATTTCGTCAAAAGGGTATGAACACATTGAAAAATGNCTACTCTGTAATTAGGAGTTAATATGAGATTTCAAAAGGGTATGAACACATTGAAAAATGTGACTACTCTGTAATTAGGAGTTAATATGAGATTTTAGTTCCAGTCAGGTGGAGTTGGTTTTCCGATATGTTCAAATGCCATATTAGTAAATTCCGTAGTGCTAATGCGATCGAGTTATTAACAACTTAACAACATTGTATTGTTTATACCTAATTAAAACTTCCGCTAAGTAATAGCCAAGTTCTATTGTAATTCAAACCGTAACCTCGTATATTTTGCGGTGTGAATTACAATAGAACTTGGCTATTACTTAGTGAGAGTTCTAATTAGGTATACATAATACAATGTTGTTAAGTTGGATAATGGAAATGAACTAGTGAAGCAAGATTACAGTTTCAGTCAAGTGGTGTTGGTTTTCTGATATGTTCAAATGCCATATTAAGAAATTCTGACAGTACTGCTATGGCGGTTGAATTATTATTCGAGGTTTTGTAATAATGAAGTTCTATTGCAATATGAACTTTAAATAAAATATACGAAATCGCCAGTTATAGATCGACCATTCTCTCGCACTAGAGCCAGACAGTATGTGAGAGAACATATCGTACCATTGGCGTAGCTGAATTGACTTGAGTAGCTTCTTGTGATTAAGAAATGACAATTCTGAAGCCAGTGATGGCTCCTCCACTCCATTATAAGTTGAATGAATTCCGTTAGCTGTGTTGGGTTAATATGTTGAGAACTTAACACCATCTTTGTTGGTACGGTGCGTTCGCGAAACGAGAGTACAGTTTCAGTTAGGATACACATCACATGCGAATGGAGTCATTGAAAGGAAGGTTTAATAAAGATGTTAATCGAGCAGCTCGGGTTATAATCATATTGTTCAGTTCTAAATCCTTCAATTTGCATTAAGCCTTACAAATAGGGTAATTTGGATACTTGTTATATCACTTGAGAATCGAAAGCTGTTGCATTGTGCAAACTTTTGAACAGCCATGGCGTTTTTCTCAACAGGCCAAAGATATTACGGAACCGTGAGCCATTCGACGGAAAGTTGCGGATATATTAAGGTTACAAATAATACTGCAATACCGTTAGTTTTGTTCAATCATCATTCGTTCGTTGAACAACCAGGATGTAATTTGATAGTGCAATACCCAAAGGGAACTTTTTTAAGTTTTAATATCATTTTCACAAACGACATAGTGACATGTGGTGCTTACAACGTCGTCAAGGAAGATAATGTCTCTTGCTGGAATACACCAGTCCCATTACCCCATCAAAGAGTTTTGGGTGAAGTAAAATATTCTACGGATAATTATGGATTCATAAGTGTGAAAGACAAAAGTTTGTCTGTTTCAATGGTGTATTTTGATCACAAGTCATTTGTACCTCGCGAGAGTGGCACTCTTTCCCCGAAGTATGGTAAAGGAACTTTGGTCAGCTTCATTATTGTGCCTAACAATGGTGAACATAAAAAGAAACATCAAGCTGCCAATGTTATTAAAGAGAATTGTAGTTCTAGTGCGATTGCGAATGATCCACCTAGGTCTAGTACGAAAAAATCCGGTATTGGAAAAGCATGTAAGCGATTTCTTAAAAAGCATCTAATGGAGAATGGAGCTAAAGTGATAGAAGTCTTGATTAACGATCTGAGTTATGATGATGACTGTCCAGCTGTGCTGAGAAATACAACTACGGACAAAATCACTAAATTCGCCAGTGAGAATAAAAATATTTTTGTGGTCAAAAACAACTCTCTATGTTTGGTTGAAATGGAAGAGAGGGTCGCAGAAGTATTTAAAACGGCAATGGAAAAATACTGTGGAAGAATGGTGATCTCACAGGTCAATGGTGTGTTTTCTTCACAGGGCGATACAAGAATTTATCTGTATACTACAGGAAATTGGCATAGCGGTGTAAAAGATTACATTGCTAGAAATCCTTCTGACTTGATTTATTGGGATGATCTAATATGGACGAAAGAATGTATGCTGGAAAATCAAGAATTATATGAAACATTTCAGAATAATTTGAAAGCAGTGAAATACTTTTCACAATTTGTTCTGGGCAAGGTTGTGGCAGTTTCATCGCTGCGTGGTCATAACGGCCAAGCCAGTCCTGCGATAAAGAGCTTTGTCAGTGCGAGCAGGAGCGATTTTCCGGATTTCCTCAGGAAGAATTCTTTCTTTTTCGCTGTTGACGATGACGAGGTTGAGTGTTCGACTCACAGGATAGCGGTTATTGATAGGTGGTGGTTAGAAAAAAAACGAAACAAAAATAAAAAAAATAAAAATGTGAAGTTTGTTTATAAATATCCCCCATCTTCTCCAATGAATGCGTTCTTTGAGACAGGCTTTGTGTCATCTTCAAAAACTGCTGTAGCATGTAGCGATCAAAATGATATCTACACATTTATGGATAAAAAGGAAGCCAATGCTGCAAGTCAAACACTGTCAGATAGTTTCTTACGTCTGACGACCTCCACTCCAAGTATTTTTTTAACCTCTGAAGAAAAAGCTTTCTCTGAATTACTTGGAAAGGTAACAGCTTCTTCACTTGAGAAGGAAATGCAATCACGTAACTTGTCTTCACTGAACGACTTGATATTGCTCCGTTTTCATTTGGGAAAACAGCCTCGAGTAAAAATATTTGACAGCTCTTGCAGAAGGGTAATAAACTGCACTTTGACGAATAGTGGAACCATTGATGGTTCTGTAATTCAGAATATTTTGGGTAAGGAAGGGCTGCTCAAACAAATATCTGGTGTACGATACGCCGTGAAAAACACTTTGCATTCTGTAAGGGTCAGTGAAGAAAACGGGAGAGCAACTGGGCTCACGGTATTCTGTCAGATTCATGGCAAATGCAGCAACGAGATCGATGTGATTCAGAGGAAAAAATTTACAGCTGTCGTAAGCGACATTGGTAAATTTCCTGTTAAGTACGTTTACGACTTCCTTAGGAACAGATGCTGCGAGCTTTCTCGAGACAACGACGTGCTGCTGCTGGATGTCGAAGGTCAATTATCAGGACTGGACGATAAGCCTCATCCTTCTGTGGGAACAGAAGTTCATCGTGTTTTGTGCTCTTCATCCGAACTCGCGGATAAAATCCGTGATGCAATTCACCTCTCTCATGATTATGTCATACTGATAAATGTGGACGATGGAAATATTCTTCAAATGGTTTTAAAAATGTGTAGTAGAGGCATTAATGTTATTGCTGAAGTTCCGTCAGAACTTAGAAATGAGGTCGATAGAATCTTCCCGTCTTAATGTGTCAAGTTTAAGATTGTTTTCGGTTTAATGTATCTTGTTTTACAGTACTAGTTGATATATAAATTAGAACTCCCGCCATGAAATTCAATCCGTAACTCCTAACTCCTCCCCGAGTTTTGTGTTTTGTGGTACAAGATATAGCTTAAAAGTGCATAACCTGTTTTTTCGTCCGAGTACATTTTCCATTTTTGTTATTGATTATCCATAATTGATAGGGCTACTTTGCAGAGAATGTCCTTGCAGATCATTTACCAAACCAACAAAGAAACGTTGTGCAATGGCGCTGTACGTAATGTGGATGTATGAACGTGCTACGAAGCGTTCTTACAACAGTGAGAAATAGCTGATAATGTAATGGTCTACGCGGTGTTTACGTATGAACACGTAGGGAAAGGTAAATGCAATACGCTTTGGCTGTAATTTATTGCTTCTTTGTTATGATTAGGAGCCAACGTATCTGGACGGAGTTTATATCACGTGACATGCTCACGCCATTAATGGTACAATTTATTTATATAGTGTCACCACCACAAGCCCTAAATGGCATCAGTAATATACAATAACATGCATGGGAGCACTGACCGTGGGAAAAACCTTGCATGTACCATGTAGTCGACCCGAAATATTATTGCTCATTTTACATGAAGCGTTAATCCGATATTCCTGTATCTGGAATATCGTTATAATTGGACGCGTACTCTTTACGTGCCGAAATCTATTACTAGTACACTACTGGATTTTATTTCATGATTTTAGGGTTCGTATTTCTTACATATTTCTTCTACAAGGATGGCTGCTAAAAAATAAGGGGGCCTGAACCCACTTGGGGGGCCCATGCTGTTAATTCGAATTTCAGCTCATATTATTGGCATATATCTGTGTGTAGCACATCCATAGTTTGCTGTAACTTCGATGCAATTTAGTATGTAGATGATAATACACTGCAGTGATCTCAACTAAGTACGCTGATATTAGTCGTGGTAAAGTGAGAATTTTACAATTGAAAATGACAGGAGTTCTGTATAATTGTAGCACAATTCTAGTTTTCATTTCAAATCGGAACTCCTTGAGTGTTGTGTTATAACCGAAGAAAAGTGATTACCAACCTTCTAGAATTATAGGGTAAGGCCAACTCGTTGTTTCTTGTGCGTTATCAACTCCCAGTAACGGATTTTTCTGGCGCAAATTCAATTTCGGAATGGTATTGGGGCCAAAAAATAAATTCCTGGGGAAATCTTTGGATTCTCATATTTTCCTTGGTAGGACCTTTTTCGATTTTTGCCTGATACGCCTTTAGAAGTCTAAAAGAAGAAGCTAATTATAACTTTATTACTCTGTATGCGCCTTCGCAGTCTGACTCCAAGTCACCGCTCAGAAACGAGATGAAACGCTCAGAAATAATAGACAGTCCTAATATGGATCATTCGATTCCATCGACGACACTTTTGATATATCCCACCCCACGCGGTCCTTTATTTTGAAAAATTAAATCCAAATTCAAACAACCCAGGGTATGTCGCCAGTAATGGGAGACGGTAAAATATGTAAATCCGAGGACAAACAACAAAATAC